>WBNQ01032943.1:0-13904 GCA_013401375.1 Spizella passerina | reverse complement strand
CTGGCCCTGTTTATTTCACTAGGTTCAACTGTGCCGCCATCTTGGCTGGGCAGCCCATGCCCATGATGCAGCTCCATGCGGCTCCCCAGACCACCCTCCCACCACCAGGGCCACACACGTCCCTTGTCACCATGGAAATGCCTGGACCGCGCCTGCCCCAAGCCGGTTGGTTCAGCCCACAAACCGCACTCAACCCACGGTCCCGCCTCTGCTGGCCAGACCAGCCTGCCGCTGCAACACGGGGGTGGAGCCCCAGATGACATCACTACAAATACCCGGATGTTGTTCCTATGTCACTCCCGGAAATGCACTGGAACCAAGAAGTCTCAGTGCTACGATGCAGAGTCCCGCTCCTCGCTCTGGCCCCACACCTGCTGCTGCCACAGCTTCAACACATCTGCAGCCAAAATTCCAACAGCCCCAAGGAACCACATCACTGATGGACACGCAAGACAGAGGGAACCCAAATCTCCGCCCTACTACCAGCCTCGGAGAAGAAGCCCTCGCGACCCCACCAGCTCCAACTCCATCACCACTCCTATTAGACACCATCCCAGCACATATTAACACTACGAGCCATAATGAAAGCTGCAAACATGTGTACTCCAACCCACAGGTACTCAAGCTTAAAATAAAACCCCAAAAATTATACGTACAAAAACTTCCACATATATATCTATATATATATATATATATGCACAAGAGCTTTAAACCTGTATTGCAATATTTATTATTATTTTTAATTTGCATCCTACAAAAATTATTAGTCAAAAGGTACCACGATGGTCCCTTGAAAAGGAAAAGCTAACAGCTAGACACCCTCAACTGGATTAAACCCTATCCAAAATTAACCAATTTACAATTAACACCCTTAGTTGACCTCCTAAAAGGTGATCCTAAGGTAACTTCCCCCAGAAAATTAACCCCAGAAGCAAAAATGCTCTCAAAACAGTAGAGCAAGCTACCATCAAAACAGACAATAGCCCTGCTTACATTTCAGAGAAAAAAAAGACATTTCCTACAGCTCTGGGGTGTGTCACACCCCACTGGTATTCCCAAATTAGCAACAGGACAAGCCATTGTGGAAAGAACAAATGGCACTTTAAAATGTAAACTTGAAAAACAAAGGAGACAAATGTGTGGTGAGATCCCACAGAGGAGGGTAGCTAAAGCTATCTATACACTAAATCATTTGAGACAATTAGAAAAGTCCCAAAACCCAGTCATTTTAAATCACTTTCTATCACTACAATCATCCGGTGATGATCAGTCACCCAAACCCAAGGTAATGGTGTGAGACCCCACCAATAGGTGGGGAGGCTGGTGGAATCTCATCACCTGGGGATGTGGGTATGCCTATGTTTCCAAGGACACCAGAATGCATTGGGTACCTGCCAGATGTGTCTGTCCTGCCCTACATCCTGCTCAGGACCACAGGCAGCATCCTCTGGATGACCCCTCAACAGACATCACAGAGCCATGTATGAAGCAGTGACCAAAACAACTTGTTCCTCTACCTCATGGAAATCTGGGACTCTTGAAGTGACAGTTTATACTAGGACTTCATTTGTTCACAAACTGTTTTTTCTGTTTACAAACTGTTTTTCTAGTAGTTGGGTTTTTCTCTAACAGTTCTCAGGGTTAAATGGTTTAAGGGTTAAATGGTTTCTTTTTTTAGAAGTAGTAACTATAAGTAGGTAACCTGTGGCATGTTAGCCTGAAGGGTTATGATCTTGCCTAACAGCTCCTGGAAGTGAGTGCTGCAACTTCAAGTGGTACATGGAACACATTGCTGGCTGGGGAGCTAGGTTTGTCAAACTGGGTGGAAAGCCTCCTGCAAATTAAACCCATGCTGTCTTATGTCACCCTGTTTGCAAAAGGCCCTTGCAGATAGGTGACAGAAAGCAGGTGGCAATTTTTAAAAAAGAAAGAAAGGAGGAGATGTTATAGTTCAAGCTGGCTTGTACTGGGCAATTAATTAGGCTATAAATAAGAAACCCAGCGCAGTTTCATAAACAAGTCCCTGGCTGAGCGATGATAGGATGGATTTGAATACATAGAAGGACGTCACCCAATCACGTTCCACCCTAAGCTGCAGACATCCTACTGGCCAGAGAGCTGGGCGGAGAGAAGTCTCATCCAATCAGCTATCTGAGCCCAGGAAATCCAAAGCCCCTGTAAAAAGGGCAGCCATAATAAACTTGCAGCTGTTTGCTGATGACTCTCGTTGTTGTGTTGTGTGTCTGCCTCCAACCCATGATTCCACATAGCAATAGACTGACAAATATCAGTAATTTCCCTTTCTAATACCACCTTCTTCACATGTTTCAAAAGGTTCTCTGTTCACCTATGAGTGTCTTCATGTTTCCGCTGAGGTGGGACTACAACCTCTCCTTCTGGTTTAATAGTCTATTCACTTTGTTTGATCTCAGCTCTTGTGCCAGAAAACTGATGGTCTTTCTGATCACACTTTGGGGAAAACTTTAACAAATCAATTCCCCTCTGTGACACCACTGTTAAGATGCCTTTTTCTGCAGCCTCTCTTACTATTTCATCAGCAGAATGATTCTCTTATTTGGGAGTTGTTTCCTTGTTTTGCTGAATTTTGCAATGCATAAAGGCTGTTTCTGTAGACTTCCAAATACCCTGTAGCAGCACATGGATCCATTCAGTATGTTCCATCCCATTACCTTGAAGAGTCAGCAGTACTCTCTCCATCCAGATGACGTCACTGACATACATGACATTAAATACGTATCCAGAATTAGTCCATCTTTTTACCTTATTTCCTTTGCTCAGTTCTAGATATTTCGCTGATGCAATCAGTTTAGTTCTCTGTGATGACACATTTGATCGCAAGGCCTTTTCCCTGATTACCTTATCCGTGGTTGTCACTGCATAACTTGTCATCTGT
This sequence comes from Spizella passerina, assembly GCA_013401375.1. NCBI lineage: Eukaryota > Metazoa > Chordata > Aves > Passeriformes > Passerellidae > Spizella > Spizella passerina. The sequence continues at coordinate 10,990 of WBNQ01032943.1, read as the reverse complement.
TTGCTATCTTGCATAAAACTGCTCTTGTCTGCGTGCAGCTCCCAAGCTGGATCTTGTGGTGACACATCCTTCAGGTCTGGTCTGCTGGAATAAGCCTCTTCCATGGTCTGTAAACCCTAAACCAGAACACAGTCATACTCAGATATATTATCAGTTAGTGTTGGGAAGACAGACATACCAGGATTGACAGCAAACATTTTCAGAATAGCATTACCCTGTTTCAGTAACACAGCATATAGGGTACGTCGTTGGTGTTCATAGGACAAACTTACAGTGAGTTGGATGCAACTGTTGGATGCAGCAATTCTTAGCTGCTGCCTTCTCCAATTTTCCAGTTCCTTTGCCAGCGGATTTCTGGATATAGTTGGGATGTTCTTTAAACCCTCAGGTATGACTGCCTCAGTGAGCTGGCTCCTTTCAGGATTCTTCCACTTAACAGCAGAGTCTTTGGCCTTTCCTATTCACAGGGGTGCTGGAGAAGGTATTTTAAAAATTTAAATCAGTAAACCATCCTAAACTATCTGTTATTCTCTTCCTTTTGCAAAATTCCAACAGATACTTCTTAGGAGAATTTGTCAAATAGAGAAACCGATGGACCACCCAGAATCTTCCTAATTCATATTTCAAAGGTTGAAAGGAAGGTCTCATCTCTCTTACCCCTCTGGCAGTTACAGTGCTTATAGTACCTTGATTAGGTTTCTTTTCTAAGGTGTTCATTCAAACAAGACTCTGCTGACCTGCGCGGTGTGAACCTGGCAGCACAAAGAGCGCTCGCTGCCTGCCACTTGGCCCAGGGACAGAGGCACAGCAGGGATACACCCAGTGCGACTGGTGCTACGCGCTTCACTTCACCAGAACCTGCCCCTTGCCACTGCTTCCCTGTTTCTCCAAAACAAAATTCGTTACTATGGAAACCGCGATAGAGCCGTCCATCACAGAAGCTGTGTTCCCGCTTACAAAGGGTGATATCAGTTTCTCCAAGGCATTCGACTCCGCCTCCGCCCCCATCCACCACGGTAGCAGAAGCGGCGCTGCCCAGGGGGGTGATGTTCCCGCCCGCATGTCTCTCATGCCTAGCCCCCTTTGGGACCCGAGACCGCTTCCCCGCCCCATTTCTCGGCCGTTGTTAGGGCAATGGACAGAGCCACTTCAGCGGCAGCTCTCCGAGCGGCTGTTCCCCTCCCTTTCGTCATGCAGGGCGTGGCCTTCCTGCTCACGGCACCGTCTCATGATTTCAGTCACAATTTTGGGAGCTGCTCTTGCCCCGAGATCCTGGAAAAAACGGCACAAAATCCCTTTCTTGCTCACAGCAGAAGCTGGGCCCCTGTCCGAACTGGCTCGCTTCAACCCGCCAAGGTCCAGGACCTCCCTTTCCACAGATGGAATACCAGAAGTGGGGCCCCCTTCCTCCCTTTCCCACAATGTTGGTAGCCGGGCCTCCCCTGGCCACTCCGAGAAATCTGTCCCGTTTATGCCCAGGCGTCCCTAGGCGAACAACACATTCAAAATCCGCACATGCTAAACACAAAAAAACCTCTGGAAGATCATTTGCTTTTATCCACCAATAAACAACCTCAGCTGGTGGCAAACACACACACACACACACACACACACACATCTCGCCTCCCCCCCCAGCCTAGCTGTGGTGGGTTGGAAAAGCGGCGAAAGAAAAAAACCTTTGAGAAACCACTCCAAAAGCAAGTCCCACTCCACACCACGCTGGGCTAGAATCCTGGAACTGCTAGCAGATGCTGACCTTACAAAGATGCTCGACACACACATGAAACGAGGGATTTAAGGGTTAATAGGGAATTTAGGATCGTTAATGTTATGAACAAAAATTCTGCCAATTTTTTCTGTGAGAAAAAGGTTACCACTGTTGCTGCTGGGGTGCTGCTTGTGTTATGGCAATTACGGGTCGTTGTCATTAACAGTTGTTTTTTATCAGTAAAAGCCTAGCTGGGGCCGAGTTAATGGCCCTTCTCTGAGACAGTGAAGGGTGGGGACCTCACAAACAGTGAGGAGAAGACACTTTGGTGAAGGGGGGGGGGGGGGAGATATGCAAAATAACTCCAAGGACCAGCATGCCATGAGAAGCTACTGCTACTAGCTTGCTAAAAAAGACCCCAAAACAACAAGCCACCTAAGAGTTGAGAGATTGGAGTGATGTCTAGACGTCAGGAACAGAGTGCTGAGCCTGTAGAGATGCAGAACACCTTCGTAGCCCCTCTCACCCTGAGCACGGGAGTTGTCCCCGACGGGGAGAGCGGGCCAAGAGAGGCGGCAGGAGTAACATTCGAAGGGGTCACCATGCCCTAAAGGCTCCCACGAGGACTGGACCCCTAGCTCTGCCACTAGTGGACAAAACACTTGAGTTTGAAAGTTCACCAGCTATGAAGACTTTGAGCCTTCATCTTTTCAGGCCCCCAGACTCATTTAAAGACCACCGACTCAATAAAAAGGATAAACTGCGCCGTCTCAGCAAATATCCATACCATGCGGAGAATGGGCAGGGATAGATACTGAATATGTATCGCCATTATAGAATATGCATGATTTTTGTGAATAAATAGAGGATTTGTGAATGTTGGGGCAGGCAGGATTTGGGAAGATGCTCCCCTCCTGTGTCCAGCGCTTAATAAAATATGTACCTACTTTACAACATTTGGTTGTGGAGTCATTACTGTGCTACACCCACAGATACACAAGACACACTACACAGGGAAAAGATCTACCTTTATGTTAGCTATTGTGGAGTCCTGGGACCATGGTTCCTTACCACTCAGGCCATTGCAGGGGAATTCTTAGGGTTGTGAATCCTGTGATATGTAACAAAAAGTTAACCACAAGTAACATTGTAACAAGATGTGCAGGTAAAACAAGCAAGATAGTAAAGAAAGAGAGATAGCAGGGCAAGTGAGATAACAAATGCCATCAAGAGCAAGACAGCAAGTTTTGATGGAACTTGCAAACTGCAAAATTAGCTATAAACAAGTTAGACTGAAAAACAAGAAGCACCAGGCATGTGCTGAAGATAGAGGTAAAAAGTTCAAACATGAGGAAGACTACAGAAGTCTTCATCAAAAGACCACCAGAAGACTGGCGACCACCACAGAAGGAACTGAGTTATGCGTGAAAGCAACAAACAGTTGCAAAACCATGACACAGCTTTATGCAAATACGAGTATGCTAATGATATGTTGTGATCATGACATTGCGCGGAAGGACTTTTAAAATGTAACTGCAGGCTAAAGAAGATTGAGTGAGTTTTTGGCAGAGAGATCCCTCCCAGCTCTGAATAAACAAATACCTGCTCTGTAGCCATCTGACTATAGAGTTTTATTTTCTTGCCCAGTTTTGGGTGTCAGTCTGGCGAGCCAGGCAGGAGAGATTTCTCTGCCCAGCTGCAAGGTCTGCTGAAGCTACCCTTGGCATGCCCCGAGAATATCTCGGAGGGCCGCCACACTTCACCGGCTCTCTGAAGGGGTAGAAAAGGACTGACTGCAGAAAATTTAAGGTATTTGTTGATAGTTTTGAATTTTATTTCTGGTTTTGGTTAAGTAACTCCTGTAAGACATGTGTGACTACTCATGTACGGTGCTGTATCATGGGCGAAATTCCTGATGTTGAGACATATGGGGTTAGAGTCCTCTGGGGGTTAGAGTCCCCTAAAAGGAAGTCTGATGACTTTAAGTATTGGCCTAGGTCTTGGAAATTTGGCTTTGATTGTTGGATGCGTCATTTTGTGACTCCTTATATAAGACTAGTGTTTCTTGTCCATGTGTCTTTTAATAAGTTTTAATTTCTTGCCTGTGTGTCTCTTAAAAGATTTTTCGTTTATGCCAGATTGTATTCCATTACCTTGCCTGTTGTGTGGATCAGGACAGTGTAGATTGTGCAGGAGTGGATCGTATGATTCTTTCCTGTTAATTGCTTGTCAGCATTGTAAAAATGAATACTGGTACAGGTTGAAACTAAGATTTAATTGTGTGGTTGGTGCAGTATTCACAGAATAAGAGTAAAGAAAGGAACAGAAGTAATAATTTTCGCTGTAAAGTGCAGGCATCTGGATAGCACTAGGAATGGGTAGCACTGACAGTAAGGAGATTGTTCAAAAGACTCTGTTGGGGTGTGTTTTGGCTCATTGGAAGGATTTAGAGGGATCCCTGGAGGCAATTTCAAGAAAAGTGATTTAATTAAATATTGCAGTCAGTGGTGGCCACTATGCAAATTAGAAAATGTGGCCTGTAAACAGGACCTTACAACATAATGATCTATTGCAGTTAATGTTGTTTTTAAGAAGAGAGGACAAATTAAATGAAATTGTTTACCTGGATATGTTTTGCACTCTGAGAAACAAGCCTGAGTGACAGAGAAGGTGTGATATTAATTTAGCCCCACAAGATCCCTTAGTTCTGGCCCTAGAAAAAGACAGAGGTAAAAGAAAAATGAGGTGTTGTTCTGCATGTAGTATAGGTCAGAGATGCCTTGAGAGATAGAGAAGAAAATAGTGGGGTTGATCTTTTAGAATTACAATCTAATCTCCACAAGAGAGTCCCCGGGGTCCCTCAATTATCACCTAGTGGTAGTAAATTAGAAAGTGAGAAAGGACATGACTAAGACAACCCAGATGAGGGAATGAGCTCAGGGACTCCAGTAACAGCTTGCACGAGAAGCAAGACTATAAAGGTTTTACCAGTTATTGCTCCTTTGAGACAAGTGGTAGGTCCTGAGGGAAATGCCATGAGAGTAAAAGCACCCTTTTCCACTAGTGATTTGAATAGTTGGAGAGAAGAGGTTAAAAATTTCAGGGAAGACCCCATTAAAGTATCAAAACTATTTGAGTTGATAGTCAAGAACCAAGACCCAGGTTGGGGTGATATTGATTTAATGCTGACAGAATTAACAGAAACCAAACAGCTAAGGCATATGTGCAGGGTGAAATTGCTAGTGGAGCCCTACAGGGTAATGTGGGCATGCTATTCCCTACCACAAATCCTCTGTGGGATCTGAAAGATCCAGGCAAATATGCCTCAATAACCAGATACTAAGAGTTAGTAAAATTTGGATTAGAGAATGCCATTCCGAAAGCAGAAAATTGGGTGTTAATGTATAAAGCTAAACAGGGACAGCAGGAGTCTCCTACTGACTTTGTGGATAGGCTCCGAGCTGCAATGCAAAAGATTACAACACTTGATCCTGCTTCAGAAATGAGGAAGCAGCAATTAGTCTCCTTGATGCTAGGACAGTCCAGCCCAAACATCAGACAGAAACAACAATAATTAAAAGAACCAGATAATAGAAATTTAGAAGCATTAATGGGAGAAGCCTAGAGGATATACAACAATCAAGACAAGCAAGAGAAGAAAAACCTCACAGGGGCCATAGTAGCAGCTTTAGAGCAACATCAGTGAGGAGAACATGGTCGGGGACGAGACAAAGGAAGAGGTAAAGGTGTAAATAGTAGAGGTGGCTCAAATCAATCCCAAGGGAAGTTAGGGCCAAATCAGTGTGCTTACTGTAAGAAAGAAGGGCATTGGAAATGCCAGTGTCCAGATTTACTGAACACTGCACAGGAAGCTGTTGTTGCAGCAATAGATAACAGTGCGTGATGAGGACTGGCAGATCTTTCCCTAGCAGACCCGCTGGTTAAGATACAGCTAGGGAATGATAAAGAAGTTGAATTCTTAATAGATACAGGGGCCACATTTTTAGTTTTAAATCAGGCGTTAATGCCTAAAAGTGAAAAACATATCCCGGTAATGGGAGCCACAGGCCAACCAGAGAATGCCTTTTTCTTAAAACCATTAGAACACAAAATTGGGAAAAGGATGGGAATTCATCAGTTCCTCTATCTGCCAAATTTGCCTAAATCACTGTTAGGCAGGGATCTCCTTGAAAATTTAGAGGCAACAATTCAGTTTAGCGAGGGAAACACGAGATTCAAAGTACCTGAAGGCAAATTGATTTCAGCATTAGGATTGGTAATTGATACAGGACCAGCAAACAATAGTAACTATTTGGAGCAAATAATTAATCAGGTATACCCAGGAATATGGAATACCGCTGCTCCTAGGAGATCAAAATTGGCTGATCCTATTAAGATTGAATTCCAGACAGGAACCAAGCCAGTGGTTAGGAGACAATATCCTTTGAGAATAGAGGACAAAAAAAGGATCAAACCAGTTATTAGCAAATTTTTGACACTAGGATTATTGAAGGAATGTGAATCCGAATTTAATACGCCTATACTACAAGTGAGAAAACCTAATGGAACTTATAAATGAGTGTAAGATTTGCGAACAATCAATGCAATTGCTGAAAGTATCCACCCAGTGGTTGCAATTCCCTGCACTTTGCTGACTAAACTCCAAAATAATCTCGTTTGGTTCTTGGTGATAGATCTCAAAGATGTTTTCTTCTGCCTGCCACTTGCAGAAGAAAGTTAAAACATATTTGCTTCTGAATGGGACAACCCTAGCACAGGCAGGAAAAACCAACACTGGACTGTGTTGCCTCAGGGGTTCAAAAACAGTCCCACAATTTTTGGGAACCAATTGGCCAGAGAAGTGGAACAATGGCAGTCTCCCTCTGGGGAGGGAACACTCCTACAATATGTAGATGATTTACTAATTGCTACAAGAACTATTGAAGAGTGCCTTGTATAGACAATAAGTCTGAAAATTTTCTTGGACTAAATGGTTATTGAGTGTCACAACAGAACGCTCAGCTGGTGCAACACCAGGTGACCTATCTTGGATATGAAGTCTCTGGAGGACAATGATCCCTGGGAACCACACAAAAGGAGGCAATCTGCCAAACACCGAGGCCACAAACTGTAAGAGAACTGCATGCTTTTCTTGGAAAGACAGGTTGATGCTGGTTGTGGATATACAACTAGTCTGATTGTGAAACCATTAGAATATTGTGGTGCGGACCCATGAAACAAATCACACCTTTGAAAAGTTAAAGCAGGAGCTCATGATGACCCTGACCTTGGGACTTCCTGACAAGAGTAAACTGTTTTGGTTATTCTCACATGAGAGACAAGGAATAGCCTTGGGAGTTCTGGCACAACACCTGGGTCCTTACAAAAGGACAGTAGCCTATTTTGATAATCAATTCAATACTGTGAGCAAGGGCTGGCCTGCCTGCATTAGGGCAGTAGCAACAGGGATCATGAACATTGAAGAGGTATTAATTATGGTGGGGGTTTTCAGGGTGTCTCCTACCCCGGCTGCCATAGGTGTCTGGATTGCGAAGTCCAGCTAAGCACAACCTGTCCAGGTCCCTCAGGCAGGCTCCCAGCTGCAGGCAATCTTAGCAAGCAGGTCAGCTCTTAAGTGAGATTATCTCTTTGGTGTATTCAGCTCTTTAGTGATTTCAGCTCTTTGCTTGCTAAGTGCCTCCGGCAGACGCAGGGAGAGAGAGGAGGAGAGTTGTATGTGGTTTCACAGAGGTGTCTTTTTCAGAAGCTTCTGCAAAGGGTCACAGTGACAGCTCTTCTGCAGAACTGGGCAGAAATGGGTGTTTATATAGGGTATAGGGGTTTTGGGAAACAGTCCAATAGTAAGGGTCGAGGCGAAAATGGCCTATCATCTTACAGAGAGATAACAAGGGTCTGAAGGTGGAAGAGGGGCTTCTTTTGTCCAGTCATCATGGCTAGGCATTTCTTAGGCAACTGACTGCCAGGGAGGCTTTGCAGGCCCTGTGGCTGCTACAACGAGGCATCGAAGTTTACACTAGGACAAAAGATGACTGTCTGTCCAGGTTTAGAGCAACTTTGGGAAAGAATTCCCCAAAGAGGGTCCGGTGGGAAAAAGCAGATCAAATCGGCCCCTCCCCCCAACGGGTCCGGGAGGGAAAAAATACCTCCTTGGAGAAAGGTGGAAAAAACTGTTTGTTAAACAATAAAACCAAAACAATATCAAACAATGAAACCCCTTGCCACTCTAAAAGAGATGACAAACTGAGAAAACCCCGGGTTGAAGCTCAGCTCACTCAGTCTCTGATCAGTCCCTCCGGTGCTGGAATTGTCGCAGGCCAGGCCTGGCCCGGTGGGCCACAGCTGCAGCTGCCGGTGCTCTCCTGGGTGTTCAGTCCAGAGCAGTTTCAAGAGGTCCAAAGAAAAAAGGAAAAAAAAAACAGTCCAGAGAACTTCTTTGCCTCAGCTAGCTAAAAAAACTAACTAAAAAGCAAAAGAAGAGCTCTCTGCCCCGCTGTCTGTCCGCAGACAACACAGTCAGGAGCAGGAATGTGGAGGAGTGAGTGCAGTGTCTGAAAACAAACTGCGTGCTTCTTCTCTCCCCCCCTTCACTCTCTGGAACACTCTTAAAGGTACAAAACTTATTATTATTCAACCTAAACAGAATGAGACGATTGGGGATAAAAGCATCATATAGTCAACCCAGGACACTGTCTTAGAGTCACACATTGTGTCAGCTCTTTTAAATCACAAAGGGAACCAACTGTCTGTCTCCCTCAAGGTTATTGAAATACCAAGGTGTCCTGACTGAATCTGATGATATTTAAGTTCAAGCTACCAGTGTTGTTAACCCTGCCTCTTTTCTGCAAGGAAAGACTTGTGAGAAACAACCACTCACTTGAAAATTTCAGTGGTCTATTAAACCTTAACAAATACAACAAAGGACTGAATAAGGAGAAAGAGTAGTGCTGGGAGCATGGAACTAAACTGCCATGTGCTTGCCCATAAAATGTCTGCTCTGCCTTTAATACCCTCTCTTCCATCAGGTAACCCTAGCCCCTCCCAAAGTCTGCCAGTCAACTCTTCTTCACTGTCCATTGGTGGAGGCTACTTCCTTGCAACTTGATTGGAGGTCAGGTGTTGTCATGTCATGCCTCTTAGTAACAAGTCTGCCCTCCTCCCAAATGACCCAACTACCAAGGCCATCCGGTGGCAACTGTACAAGGGGGAGCAAGGGGGAGGGGAAAGGGGACTATGGGAGAACAAATCACAATAATATAACTATACATCACTAAAACTTGTCTAAACATACACATAATATTCATTCCTTAATTGCGAGAGCCAACCATTGCATTACCCATTGTCATAGTTTGACTTGGGAGGAATTCAGGGAAATGAGGCAAAAGCTTTTTGTGTAACTGAGTCTGTTGAACCACTGAGAAGCTGGACACACCTCTGTGAAAGAAACATGTAAAAGATGAAAAAACCTGTGAACTTCTGTCTTTTCCAGTCAGCAAAGAGGTGACAGGCCACAGCCCCAGCCACCGTCTTGACTAGGCCAGGCCAGGTGGCCCTGCCATGGGCCGGACCCCTTCCCTCTTCCCTGGGCCACCTGTTGGCCCCCATCAGTCATGTCCTGCTGTGGGCCGGGCCCCAAGCACCTGCCAGGCAGGAAAGCAGGAAGGGAGGCTGCAGAGCCCAGGCCAGAGCAGGGCTGGCCGTGGNTTTTGATTCTTACTACTTTTTTTCCTTTTAGTTACTTTTAATAAATTTTTATTTATAACCTTTTGATGTTTTGAGCCTGCTTTGCCTTTCTCCTAATCCTGTCTCACAGCAAGAAATGAGTGCACTGGTGATTAGCCAGCACTGAAGCCCATCACACTCATCAGCGCATTGGTTGGGAAATCTTAAAACTGGGGAAATCTGAAATTGGCAAACCAAAACCGCTACACCCACCTATAACAAGCTCCCCCTTTCCCTTTTCTATAAGTCATTTGGCTTGAGCAATAATTCTCATTTTCAATTTTGATCTACTCCTACTTCTCCTGAGTCAAATTTAATTTTGGATTAGTCATAATAGCATCTGTTGCTGTGGGTGAGGACAGTGGGAGCAGGAAAAAAACCTCAAACCTCAGGTTTTCCTTAAGGAAAATGATTGGTGGAGTTGACGACATTAATTGGTTGGAACAGATGAAATGGAATCACAAAGGTTTGGTATGGCTTTTACTCCCATCTACCATGCCTATGGGGTTGCAACCTATAGCAGGTGTATCTTGGTGGCGAGTACAGAGGCAAACTCGGTTTTGCCCTCTAGTCCCTCTTGTACGCTACTTGTCAATTGTACCTGTATTGAGTTCTGGAGGTAAAAGACAACTGAGGAATGATAGATGCCCAGTATAACATCTGCTCCCACCTTACCATGCCTGCAGGGTTGCTGCCCGCAGCAGGGCTATATAATCTTCTCGGTGGCGAGCACAGGGGGCAACCCGGTCTTGCCCTCTAGTTTCTGGTTTACTCCACTTGTCAATTCCCAAATGAACCACCCCAGCACCTCTCACTGTTCTCCATGTACTTCCCCTCAACAGACACTCGCAATCCCTATCCATTAAAACAGGGCAATTACATCAATAATCCATGCAATTCAAATTCCCCACCCAAAGTGTTATTTAAAACAGTCCTCCAGCTGGCTGGTGGATGCTAAACTCTACTTTTTAGATGTCCTGGTGCTTCTCAGCTTATCTCTTGGTCTCGGCTTAAGAGTCATTCTTGTCTCACCCAGTCTGGATGTTATAGTCCATTCTTTGGGTTCTTCCACCAGGCTTTTAATTCTGTTGACGTAAGTCCATTCCCACTCTGCAGTTCGCACAGCCGATTCAGTGATTAGCAGTACCTGAAGGGGACCTCTTCACTGAGGGGTTAGAGGCTGGTTTTTCCATGACTTGATCAGTACTCAATATCCAGGGTTAACATTATGAATTAACACCTTAAACCCTTCCCCTTTTGCACCCACTACTTGCATGGTATTTTGACTCTTCTCACATCCCTTTTGAATTCTACAAGCACAAGTTTTTTCAGCTCCCGTGACTACCAAAATTTCAAATTCTTCATCCTGGGGACCTATTTTAAGGTTACCAAGGGCTCCTGATGGTACTCTGTCCCCAGGAGGAAGAGCCACCGACACCCCTAGTCTTCCGTCTCCCCTCTTCACACATTCTCATAAACCTTCAAGTCTCTTTCCCTTTGGGAGCAATTTCTCTTGAGGTGTCCATTTTCCTTACAATAAAA
>WBNQ01032940.1:1345-18381 GCA_013401375.1 Spizella passerina | reverse complement strand
AAATTTGAGTGGCTTTCAATGCCCATTTAGAGACAACAAAGAATGAAGATGACTAAGCAGAATTTTTTCCTCTTTTTTTTCCCTCTATTTGAAGCTCTTCATACAGCAAGAAAGCTGTGTGCTCATACATAATTGTATTTTTATCAGTCACATGGAAAAGCCACAAAGGGTATGGCTCAACCTCAGGAAATAAAAAGTTCACATTAAGTTTAATCACAAAAAATACTCTATGCACATTTACAAAATATCATTACATAATATATCAGCTTATTACATAAAATTTTATCAAGCTTTTATTACATAAAATGTCAGCTTAATTCTGCAAGCCAAGCCCAGAATTTTCATTTGAAAAAAGTTAACTTTTCAATAATCGGTCCAAAATAACTGCACTTTTATGTAATTGTAACATTTTAACTTATTTCATTTTGTTCAGTTCTACATTTTTACTTTACTGAACATTTAAAAATGTTCAGTTCTTTGGTTTGAATCTTTGTGACTTGTAAAAAGTTGGAGATTTTTTGTGAGGGAAATGTAACTCTTGTCTCATATTCTGATTCTGCCTTTCCCATGCAGAATATGAAATGTCTCACACACGTAAACAGACCTGTAAAAGGCATTAGGTGAGACATACTGTTAAAACAAAAATTTTCTGTTTCAGCTTCTTCCAGAATATATGACACAGTAAATATGCTATGCATTCCTTCAGGGTCCCTGTGACTGCTAGGGATTTTCCAGTTTATGTTTTAAGCAGCAGTAACTTTTCACACGTTTGTTCATTCAAAGTTGAGATTTATTCCTGGGATTAAAGTTATTAACTCAATTTCACACTTCAGATAAGAAATTTCAGCCTGTTGTTTTCAAGTGGTGGGAGAGTTAAGAGCATTTGACTTGTACCAGCTTTTGTCCAACTCAGAGACAGCTTTGCTCACTGGAAGAAGGCTTATTTAGCCATTCACTGGAATCTACTTAGCCTTAAATATCTCTAATTGCCCAGAAGAAATAAAACAACAACCCAACATGTCAAACACTCTTTCAAAACTTAAAATAAGTTTTATATTGTATGCTTTTCAAAAAGAATATGGATTGTACTTTTAATAATTAAGAAAAATCAAAACAACACAAACTCACCAAATATGTAGAACACATAAACCCAGTTCATATAGTAACAAATTAAACCAGATAGTGGCAGAGACACAACAGTTCCCAGCTGTGCACCTACCAGAAGAAAGCAAAACAAAGTGGAAAAATAATCAGATCTCCTATGGAACCCTTAAGTATAAGTGCCATTTCAGAGTTATTTTATTTTTCTGTAATAAATCAGGAATAAAAATTGTCACTACCACTAGAGCATTTGCATTGCTTTAAAGAAACATTGGCACAATGAGCTGCCTAGGCAGCTCTGAGCAAATAGAGCCATAAAGCCCTAAGAAGCCAAAATTAGAAGCAATGAGCAATAAAAGATAAGCATTCTTAGCACATTTGTCCCAATAAAGTGATGGCTCTAACACATCTAAACCAATGCAAATTAGTCAACTGGTATTGCTGCAAAACAAGAGAGAGCTGAGCACAGTATAATTAAGGCCTTGGGAGTATAATGTGCCAATATAGTCTGTTTGCTTTTTTTGTATCTCCTCCTAGTGCCACAAAACCAGGAATTCTAGAAACATGAAGCAGAATTCAGGCATATATGACCAGTAAGTTCAAATTCCATGTTTCCTGAATGTGACAGGGTCTAGGATCAAGGGAAAAGGGAAAGATAAGCAGATTCTAGTTCAGAATAAAGCCAAAAGCCAGAAAGAACTATTCTTGTGCTTATAATTCAACATATATTTTGCAAAGAATAAGGATCGTAGGTGTTTCCCTTTCAAAATCTAAACCAGAAACCTGTATTATTTACATACTTGACCGTCTACTGCTGATAAACAGCAGGTTTTGTCTCTTAATGTTAGCTGCAAAATTACTTCTCCGAACTTAATCTCAATTTAGAAAACATTATGTTGATATTCTGGCTGCCTAGACTCCATCTTCATGGAAACAATTTTTATTTGAGGCAGAAAGCTCCAACAATGAATAAAACCACATACATCATGCAAAATATAAATCAAAATAACAAAATAACAACTACATATAACCTCAACCACATGTTCTCAGAAAATCAACAGGATCATGATTAAATTAACCACAGACCACATGACTGCCAGCGTGGAAGGAAAGGAAGGAAAACAGCCTGCCAAGATTACACGAGATATCTTATCCACCCTTGACTGCTAACAATGGGCTGCTCAAGGCCACAGTCCCTTCTCACTAGTACATTAGCATATATTTTCACACAATACAAAAGGACAGTTTAAAAGCTCCCAGTTGTAAATGCAGTAGAAGGTAATCCCAACTCTGTTTGCTCTGCTTAACTTGTGTGCTAGGTCCCACATGAAGACTTCTTTTGAAGTACATTTAATTAAATACCAAGGCAGAAAACAGATTTTTAAAAAACAGAAAGAAAAAAGTTTTTTGATGCATCAGATGAGTTGAAGTAGGTCTTTGAAGGGTCACTTCAAAGTGATGAGTGATGAGACACTTGGTTCAGAGCAAAGTGAGGAATTGTGAGGAAAAAGGATTAAGGCTGCATCCCTCTGGGAAAAATGAGTCACTCTTAACTCCTTAAGAGACTGTAGCTGAAATTTACATTGTACAGACCTGTATTCTTGATAAAAAAACTAATTATTACTAATAAGAGTGAGGAAAGCAAACCATTACTTTAGTAACCAAATACAAAATTTGTCATCCTCAAAGAAATAATATCAATTTTGACTAGCAAATTTAGAAACATATATTTTTCACCTGCCCCTCAACTACTGCACTGAGCAATGTGACTGACCAATAAACCCCTAAAATGAAGGCTCAGTGGAGGCAGGCAAGAACAACATGTCCATCACTTGGGGAATGACACTGGTGTGACCAACCACGACTTTATCTCAACACAAAGGGCGCCAGAGGGCAGCTTTGGTTTAGATAAGCAGTTATGTCAGTCGAGTGGATCAGCTGCTGGTGTAAATGTTTCTCCTCACTCAGTTCATTAAAAGTGAGATTGTCTCACTGACTTAGCCAGACTGACATGAGGGGAGTGAATACATGGGTCAGTCGAACACAAAGTACAACAGAATTTCTGAGAGAACAGACCTGACCTGCAGTCAACCCAAACTGAAGTGTATTGCAATTGCTATATTTTGCTAAGTGTCAACTTATATTTGCTAAGTGCTAACTTATACTTGCACTGTGCTTTCAGTACATTCTGTATCACTCTGCTAAATCAAAAATCCTGTGTAACATCAAGTATCTTCAAAGAAGTTAATCTGATATCAAACATAACCCCTTCCAGACACAGAATATCTAGGACAATCTGGTCAGAGAGTACTCGACTCTGACAAGGAGCTCTTGCAGCAATACATGGGACCTTGGATGTTTTCTTCCCCAAGTTCTTCCAAGAACACTTAAAAAATCCTCCAAAAACCAACCAAATAGCTCTATCCTGTGACTGCCCCAGCTCTTTTGTTCCTAATGTGAAATCTTTTTTATTTACAGCATCTTCTATTAATCAGCCTCACAGTAATTATTTTCACCACTTCATACCAAAGTTAGACCCAAGTTTATACTTATTTACAGATCAATACCTTTTGTCAGGTTATAAAAACCATGAATAAATTAAGAAAACTAATGGAAAGCAAGATTTACTTTAATGTTACACTTTCTGGATTAAATGCTGATTAAAATTTACAATATAAATCCCTTTGATTTAAGTCAATCCTCCCTATTTCTGCAGTAAAAATGTATAATCCCATTATCAGCGTGGGAATTTCTCACCTGCATATGAAATACTAAGGAGCTTGCTGCGTTCCAGTGGAGGAGCCCAAGAAGACCACATTGAATGCATAGCTGGGAAGGTAACACCCTAGAAAACATCATTTCATTCTGCTGAAATGGAAGGATTTTAGAACTCACTTCAACTTTACATGTTTCAAAGCACACTTCATTAAAAAGCAGTAGTACAAATCTATGAGTTTGTTGTCTACCAAGAAGCCACTTATAAAAATTGTGCAAGTCATGAGAATAAGGAGGCAGAATTAATTTCTCCTGCTTTTGAGTCTGTATGTACTGGAAAAGTAGCAATATAATACAAACAACACTGTTTTGAGGCCCTGGTTTCTGAAAAAATGAGAATAGTTTTGTCTCAGGTATTCTTACATTTCTTATTTGAAAAGCTTAGACTAAAATATAGTACAAATGCCTTAATTATCTAAAACCCATAAAACTAAGCCACTCAAATGAAACAATCCATATACTATTCCAGCATAACAAACCCCACTGAGTCTAATCACTACAATTTTAAACAAATTATTCAGATACATTTTGAAATTACATAGAGGAAACAGGATTACCTCTCCCAGTCCTTCCAAGGCTCTGACAGCTATGAGGTAGCCCACTCCCAAATTTGCAGCTAAGGGAGTAAGCAAGGTGAATACAGAGGTACCAAAGATGCCAAACCCCAGCAACAGTTTGCCTCCAATTCTGCTTGCAAGATATCCTCCTGGAATCTGAGTAATGATATAGCCATAGAAAAAAGAACCAAGGATCCATCCCTGAGTCTCAGCATCCCAAGAATACTTTTCTCCCTAAGAAGAGAAAAAACCCCAACAAAATGCAGTAAATTAAAGATGGCAGTTTCTCTGACCGCATTTTTATTACATTGATCCACTATTTAGTCCGTTACAGATAAATTTCAAATTTTTTGCGACGTGCTCCCTAGGGTCTCCTTCCTCTACACCCACCTGTACTGCAATTAAAGTTGTGTTAAAAGCTAGTTCAGGTAGCTTACAATCTGTTTGGACATATCTAATCCAAGTATGAAAATCATTACTACATGAAATACAAGTGCTCTATCAGTTATCCCTTTTTGAATCCTAAGCAGCTTGGGTTAGGTGACAGGTACTGACTATGTAAGTCTGCCTGAGTACAAATCCCACTTCTGAATCACAGAGTGGACATTCTGTCATGCTCTATGAAAAGGCTCCACCTGCAGAAAATTTATGGACCAAAAAATAAACTAATAAGAAAATGCAGGTGCTTAAATTTAATGTAAAGAAAGAGAGCAGTCAGGGACAAGGCTCACAAGGATAGGTAGAACAATGGGAGAAGCACAACAGAGGGAAGATGAGTTTAATGGACAATGCAATAAAAGTGAAGATGATTGAGATAGGAATCTGCAGCTATAAAGGAAGCCAGCAAGAAGACAGGAACTGTTGCCCAATAAAGTGATTCTGAAATTTGGGATCACTTCCAAAAGATCAATTTTTCCACATCTAAATGAGCAGCATACATTTCACAGAAATGATGAGACAGAATCTTCCCATAAAGTTCACCATTATAATTTGTGATAAATAATACATGAAAGCAAACAAAATGAAATCAAGAGTGCTCACGACTACTTCAACTACAAGATAAGATCTGTGCAAGGATATAAAGACAAAATGCATGATCTGGGAAAGAGATTGAAGAAGTGAAGAGAGAAATGGTACATGTTAATTTGTAATGAAATTTCATGCCATTGTGACTGTACAAAGAGCAGGCAAATTGGACAGTGATGGGAGCTCTGACGCAGATATAACAGTAATCAATTGATAAGTGGCATACAAAACAGTGAGTCATGGCAGATCTACATGGTCAGATTCCTTATTTCTAAGGAATAGCACAGAAAAGAGGTATGTAAAAAGCTGATCCTGAGCACAGCACTTCTCAATTAGCTAGTCATTTAAGGCTAATATTTCACAGAACAGCTTTAAAAGAACCACTGGAAAGGGTATCCAGTAAAAAACCAGCCTGTTCTTTCTATGGTTCTATCTATCCCAGGGTTCTAAAGGCACTTTGACATGCCATGTTACAGGACAGTATGTGTGAGACCTCACCGTGGTGTTGCGAGGAACATTTATGGTGGAGGAATGCTCAGGGCACACATTGGAAGTCACATTCTTGGCTGAGCTTGTGTTAGGTTCTACCATGTCCACCAGAGCGACGCTGAGGTTCACACGCAGTGCATACACCAGGAAGAACCCAAAGCAGGCCAGGAGGGCGAGATTGTAGCGAGCTGAGCAGCACGCAGGGACTGAAACGAGAGCAAGTGAAAAATGTTTAACAGATCTAACAGAATAAGAACAACTCATCAGCAGTTTCTACTAAGATTCTCAGAAATCTTTGGGTAAGATAAAGAATTAGCAAGAAGAGAAGATAATTTTTTTTCTTTAAGGGGTAGAGTCTGAGGCTGGTTGAAAAAAATTTAAAACCCCACTTTCATACTGATGTGCAAAGCAAATGTAATCCTTGTTTAGACAATGGGCAGCTGCCCACACTAGAGTGAGGACTGCAGAGGATGCATAGTGTGTGGTCTGTGGAAATGCATTTAGAAACATAGTTTCAGAAGTCCTCTCCAAAATACTAATATTTTTTCAAGACAGAATTTCACACTTAAAAAAACCCAAAACAATTAGTGGAAAGCCTGTAACATACACAAAAATGGCTCCAGAAACACAAATACTCCTAAAATTGTGCTGAAGAACAGTCATTGCTACTTCAGACTGTTTTCTAGGACAAATTTTCCTTCTATAAGTTTGCTTATAAGGGAATATGCATTTGCTGACAGCTGCCAAATCTACAGAAAGGGGGATGGCAAACACTGTGGTGGCACTGTGAAACAGTAACAGGTTCCCAGTTGCCCAGTACACCCTCTTGGCTGTCACAAGACAACAAAGGAAATGAGTCCTAAGATTCAGCATAAAATCTGTCAACTCTGTCAGCTGTTTATACACAGATAGCAGACTATGCCCTGTAACACAGTTATTGATTTCCTACAGCAGTACACAGCACCATTTGGCAGAGAGCATTCATCAGTGCCAGGAGATCCAGACCAGAGCTGAGCTTAAGAGTTTGAATATTTGCAGCTACTCGTTGTGAACTGGGAATGCCTGAAACTGAGCAGGAATGTCAAATTGAGGAGGAACTACTTGAACAATCTGCTGAATTTGCAAATTGAGTGGAGAGTTTCCCCTCCTGTGAGGGAGATACATTACTAATGGTAAGATTTATAACCTGGATGTCTGAAACTGGGAAAATCAGCAGATATTACATCAGTTAATATCAGTCTACAGTGATCTCATCTTTCAATACTCAAGAGTTCAAATGATGAATAGAACAAGTACATCTATCAACAGGACTGACCAGAGCCTTATCTGCTACTGCAGAATGTCACTTGAGTGGATTTTCTGATCTGCAGTAGGAAACAAAGAGCATGCCCTGTGGACAAAGATACCTTTCGCTTCCCAGTAACTTCCCTGAAACAAGGAATGAGCCTATGTGATTCTACATTTCAGGGGGAACACCAACAGAACCTTCCTGCAAGATTGTTTTTCATGAAATTAACAGAACTTTCCCATTTTTGAAGTCTCTAATCCTGACAAAGTTTATGTGAAGTTCATTATGCCTGCCCAAGTTGCTAATGACACAGAGATGCTGTACTTGCTGTGTTCATTTAATAAATAAATAATAAACAAAGCTATTGTACAAATATGCAAAACCCTTTCCAGACCTGTGGTAATTGCAAGTTTGGCCTCAGAAACATTTGAAAATGCCATCCTGGATTTCTAAATGACATGAGGGAGAGCAGCCAAGATTTTATTGCTTACATTAAAAACAACAGGGACCAAGAACAGGAAGAACATAAAAACTAGTCAAGCAGCTTTGTCGTTCTTTGTTGTTGTTTAAAAAGCAATTTGCCTTAAGTAGAAAATGTAAAGTCATATAGTTTATAAAAACGAATATAATTACAGGTAAAGCTACTTAACTGTTCTACTTCTTGTAGTTGCTGGGGTTAGATAATAATAACAGAAAGCTGAATAACACACTGATGATGTAACTCTTCCTTGGAAATGTAGATTAACTGGAACATCCATTACTCTTCCTCTATAAGGCTCTTACTGCTATACAACTTGCATGGAGAGCAAGCTCCACAAAACAGATGTGCAAGAACTTAAGGTCACTAGCATCAGATTTTTTTTTCCCAACTGTAAACATTTTATTAAAAACACGTAACAAACATGTAGAATTGAAGTCTGAAGCAAATAGCTACTAAATTACTGGTTCCCTGTCATTCCATCATGTGCATTTGAAATACATTAAGAATATTAGATCAGGTTAACAAAACAGAAGATTCAAGAAGATTACAGGTATGTTTCAGGAGAGTGCTATAATCAGACACACAGACATTCACTCCCCTTAAGTTTAAAGCAGCTAACCAACGCTTAAAGCATTGGGTTCAAGGTCTTACCTTGACTAGCAGTCTTTGGTCCTGTGTCTATAGCAAACTGATTTCAGGGGCATGTTTTAAAGCAACGTAGCTGTAATTTAACAAGATTCTTAATTTGCAGTTTAAAAAGGTCTGTGCTGCAAGTTGCACGGCAGTTTAAAGGAAGTTGCTCATCTGCAGTAGTTTTCCTTGTGGGTGAGGTGAGCCACCTCTAACTGCAGCCTGATGCATTGTGCAAACTTAAGAACATATTGCTTTAGGAAGACTTGAGCTCAAATTCTCTCCTTCTGGCACTTTTGAAGTCATTTTGTTAGCAGCACCCCTTGATGCAGTTGCACATCTGCTAAGTAGGTTAGAGCATTTTTGCATGGTATGCTAAAGAAACAAAAAATCATATTCTACTCTTTATAGGTTGTACATTCTGCGAAGCAAAACAGCACAGACAAATATAAACATGCAGGCTCTGTTGTTAAGCTCTGACCGTATATCGAGCCTCCTCTCCTACCTTCGTGCATCCTTTCACCTTCCTTCCTCTCCATACTTGCAACAAGCAAACAAGCCTTAACTCAAATTCTGCCGTCATATGAAATTTTGACACGATCTCGGTGGACCCCGGTAGCTTTTAATATTTGCACCGGTTTTTGGGCTGGGATGTCTTTACTGCAACGACACCGAGCCGAGGGCTGGTGTCTGACAGGGCTGTGCGCCTGGCCCTGCCATTGACAGAGCCGCGACCGCTGTCGGGACTCGGGGCCGTGCCTGATCAGCACCCCCGGGCACCGCGGCGGCCCCGGCACCGAACGCCGCTAACAGCGCGGGCGGGTGGCGCAGCCCCCAGGCCCGTCACCGCTGTCCCCCCGTCACCGCTGTTCCTGTCACCGCTGTTCCTGTCACCGCTGTCCCCCGTCACCGCTGTCCCCCGTCACCGCTGCCCCCCCGTCACCGCTGCCCCCCGTAATCCCGGCAGTGTCACGGCGGCACCGACCCCGTGCCCCACAGCGGCGCTCGCGGCCCGCGCCTCCATGGCAACGCGACGCCGCCACCCGGGGGCAGCTGCCGCCCGTCTCACCAGTGTCGGGCTGGGGCTCCTTCAGCAGTGGGGTGCGATCCTCTCCCTCCTCGGGCTCCATCGCGCTGCTGTCACCCGGACCGCGCAGCGCGCTCAGGGCCAGACCGCCCGGCGCCACTGCTACGGCCAGGAGCGTGGCCCGGCCTGGTTCGACTTAGCTCAGCTCGGCTCGGCTCGGCTCGGCTCGGCTCAGCTCAGCTCTGCCCAGCTCTGCTCGGCTTCAGTTTCCCCCGCCGCCGCTCCCCGCGCTCTCGGCTCTGCCCCGCCGGGGCCGGGCAGCGGCGGCCGCAGCCCCGGCGATCATGTGACGGGCAGGGGCGGGCGGAAGCGGCTTCAGCGCCACGCTGCTGGCGGGGCGCCCTCGGCCGCCATCTTTAGTGAGGGCGGCTACTCCCTCGCTCCTTCCCCCTTCCCTCCGGCTGACGGAGCCGCAGGAACGCGCCCACAGGCGGGCGGCGGGTGTCGCTGTGCGCGATGTCCCGAATGCTGAGGGAAAAGTTCCTCTAGTTAGGACAAATCTGATTTCAGCACAAGCGGCTGCTCTTCAGTGAAGGCGAGCGGCCTCTTGGTGCGGGTCCCCTGCGGCAGCCACGGGCGGAGAAGGAAAGGCTCGAACTGCAGGTGCTGGGTCTCTCTGTAACCACCATTTAACAATAAATTGCAATATCTGCAGTGCATTGTCCCTTTGCTCTGTGTGTGCGTGCAGTGCACAACTGCTGGAGTGAGGTTTTAAAATCAGAATGTGAAGGGGTTGGAATGGACCTTACAGATTGTGAAAAATGTGTATTATATGGCTGTATGCAGATATTTACTATATGTATTATGTTGTATTGATTAGTAGTGCTTTATTAACATTTTGATAGTATGGTAAATGTAGTTTTGTAGTTAAAAGGTAACTTTTGTAATTAAAATAGGAACTATGTACATGGGATATTTTTTTAAGAAAGGAATGGAGTACTCGCACCAGATAGCAGCTACAGGACATCTAAATCTTTCAGAGAAAGAGAATTTATTGCTCTCTTATCAGAAGAAACCTTCTTCCCGCCTTGCTCAGCCATGTAGACGCCGTTAGGATTAAGAGGAAGAAGCTGACACTAACCAGACCGAATCCTTTGTTTGAATGGAATTTATGCATCATGTATGAGATGTATGAATATGCTACAGGTTATTGCTTTTAAGGGTTAATCCTTTGTTAACAGGTGTCCTTTTTTGGGCTTATTTTGCCCAGACCGTCTGTAACTCTTTATTCTTATTGTCTCATATTGTCCTAATCATAACTGTTCAAATTTTTATTACTCTAATTATATGGCTATTTTTATAACCATTTTATTACTATTAAACTTTTAAAATTTCAAAAACAAGTGATTGGCATTTTTCACACAGATCATCTTGTCCCAACCTCCCCTGCCATGTGCAGGGACACCTCCCACTAGACCAGGGTTCGCCAGCCTGGCTTTGAGCACTGCCAAGGCTGGGGCATCCACAACCCTACCATGGCAACCTGTTCCAGTGTCTCACTACCCTCACAGTAAAGAATTTCTTCCTACCATATAACCTAAATTTCTCCTCTCAATTTATACCCATTGCTCCTTGTCCTGTTAGTACAGCTCCTGACAGAGTCCCTTTCTGGCTTCTGTGCAGGCCCTCTTCAGATACTGGAAGGTTGCTGTGAGGCCTCTACACAACCTTCTCAGCCTGTTTTCACAGGGAAGGTGCTCCAGTCCCATGGTGTAATACATGTGAAAATATAAATTTATAATCAATATAGATTAATAAGCATTGTGGGGTATGTAGTAGAGCTTCTCCTCTTTGAATCAGTGTTTTTTCAACCTCAGTCAAAGCTAACAGCAGAGTGGAGATCTTTAAATGTTACAGGCCCTTTCCTACATGAGAGCCACCTCCACCCGCCTTGTCCACTCATCAGCCTCAGCTGAGTGCTGAGTCATTTTGGTGATGCTGCTGGTCATCCACTGGAAGCTTTGACTTTGCTTAGATGCCCGTGCCATCCTAGTGTGTAACTGCCTGGAAAATTCTGCATACTGGAAAATAGAGGAATGTAAAAGATTCCTGGCAGCACATTCAGCTATATTGTTTCACACAAGGTAGCTAGATGAGTTTGCAAGTGTCAGCTGTGACAGCTGCGGCTGTGCGCCTATCATACAGTATTGCATCTATGTGAAAACATGAAGCAAATCAGTGCTTCTGTTCTGGTTCTGAAATTTAGCCTGAGGGTCTTCTGTGAGTCAGACTTACCTGGAAGCCATTCTTACAGCCAAAATTAAGGGAAGAAAACAGAAAAACAAAACAAGTATCAAACATATTTTGCATCATTTTATGAGAAGTGGTGATTTGGTTTGTAATACTCAGACTTTAGCTTTGCGTTTCAAACATGCTGTACTCTTCTTGGCATTTCTGCACCTACCACCAGAGAGTAGCACCCAGCCCGTGAGGAAGGAAGTCTAGGGGTGTATGGCCAGGACTGTGTGCAGCATACACAGGGTTATAAGTGTGATCACTTCCATCCACAGGCTGAACCCCAAGCTCTCCACAGACTCCTCTCATCATAACGCAAGGAGGATGGGGGGCTGCAGGGTCTGGAATGATGGACAAGGCTTTTTCTAGAAGTCCCCCTTTTTTTTTTTTTTACCTCTTATTTCTTCTCCCTAATGCAAGTTGTATTATAAATCTACCTACACTCCCAGTACACGATAGTGCCAAAAGCCCTTGCATTAACAAGGAACATGGATTCTTCTGCCTTGCTACCTCCTTCTGGGATCTTGCAGACCCTCACCATGGAGTGAATCTTAGTGACACACTGCACCAAAAGCAGCTTGATTGTGAGGCTTCAGCCCCATAGGCAAAAGGTGACACCCATGAATACAGATTCAGAAGTGTGTGAGGAGCACTTACCTTTGTCACAGCAGGTAAGAATGTCATTCCTGACACCCTGGAGGTTGACTTTGTGTGGACTTTGTGTGTAGTCGTGTGGAAACAGGCATGGTTTGCCTCTGTCCAACCTATCAGGCGTTGCTGGTTGTTGGTCTGCTCTGCCAGTGTGTCATACTTGTGATACATCCTCCTGATGTGGAAGAATTGAAGTATTTTCAGACTTTATTTTTATTTTTATTTCTAAAAAGGATAATTGTTTGTATTCAAACACTTTTGCCCTGGTTACTTCCATTGCTGGATGCAGCTGTGCTCTGTGCTAGGCTGGGGAGGTGGTGAACAGCACTGCTCAGCACACTGTTAAAATCACCCAACTTGTCACCCAACTCCAAAGCATAAAAGAGGAAAACAGCACAGCTTTCCACTTCCTTCCCTAAATCCCTCCCTGACATTTCAAATCACCAGTCTAAAAAGACATGCTCCAGCATGTCTCATGTAGAGCAGTAGATGGCTCTCTTTCATCTGAAGTCCTGTTGGGAAAAGAAACACTGGATCTTGTTCCCTCAATGCCATGGCTTGTTTTGGGCAAACTCTCATATCCATTCAACAGTGCAGACAGAATACAGCTGTGATGATGGAGGGAATGCATTTTAAACTGATTACCTATACTCAATGGCTTAGAAGATGAAGAAGGTGGCCAGGGAAACTAGATCAGTGATGCTAACTTAAATTGTAGTATTTCCTCATGGAGCAAGATAATACCTCTTCTGTCAACCTATTAAGTTTTACAGGATAGAATAAAAAAGTTGTTTCTGCGTTCCTACATGTTTTTCAGTCTTTTCAAAACTACTATTACAAGATACCTTTATTTACTTGTTACTTTTTAAGGAATCGGACTTTTGAAATGTTGTCTTTTCAAGATAATCAGAAGAAAGGAGCAGAGAAATACAGATCATATTCACAGTATAATAATCATCTGGTTACTCTCAAATAACTGAAAGTAACATAAACAGAGTTCAGTGAGTGAAGATTTGTCTCAGTCTCCTTAGACACAGTACAGTATATAGAGCATTTTAATGTTGTAAATGCCTAACAAGGATATTAGATTTTAGAATGATAATTTACAAAATAGAAGAATATAAAGTATAAGATTGTTTGGACAAGAAAAAATATGCACATGCATGCAAGCAAAACATTTCTCAGGTTTCCCATAAGAAAGCAAGTTGCAGTCAATCAAAAAAGAAAAGAATTAGGATGCCTTAAGCTGGGCAGTTCTGTGACTGTAAAGCTGAATACAAAGTCATTACTTAATCATGCATAAGATGATGCTGACCAAATCAGAAATAGCTTATGTGGCTCTGGCAGTACAATGTGTTTTCATCTGTCTGGAAATATTCCGTCTGCTGCAAATGCCTCAGGGCTCTCTGTCACCATGGATATTCTTGCCTGGGGGTTTATGCTGGGAGAGGAGAACCATTCTGCCTGCTTTTCTTATTGTTTGTTAGCAGAAGCATTCCATGCTGTTCAATTTTTGGCATTGGCCATGGCAGCAGAAAGCCTGGGACTTTCCTCAATTAGCAGCATTGCTTTCAAATGGAAGAAAGGAAGGCGTGTATCGTGTCCTCTACAAAGTACTCCTCTGGAGCACTATGGCAGTGCTCAGCTAGAGTTAGAAAAGTAGCTTAGGCCTTGTATTGCCTACATTTTAGTGTTATGTTAGCCAGTGGAAGTATAGATTGGAAGTACAGGCAACCTTAATGTCTAGACTCCCTCATTTATAGGTATTCTTTCTAAAGGATTTGGGAGTGGCAATGATGCTGGACATTTCCTATTAAACAAGTGGCCTCTGTTCAGAACACTCATCTGTACATGGAAACATGGTCTCATATTTCTCCTCTGTCAGTGGCATTTAGTAACTGCAGTGAATGCTGAACCTCAGACAAGACAAGGCACTGGGGCTTTGTGGAATCTTCTTTGTTTTTAACTATAATTGTTTCCTTACATAACCTTAGGGAAAACAGTAGATTCCCCTCAAGCTTTGTAGATTAGTTCTGTATTTTCTAGGTTAATGGCTTTAAAAACTTCACTGTGGACTACAAGGGGATGCTGGAGTGTTCACTATGAAGAGCAGTTATTTTGTCTGTGGACTCATAGAACCAGAGGAATAGGTATGGTCTGTCAGACCAGTGTTCGGTTCCCCACAGTACCCTGTCTCACACAGCAGTCAATAGCAAATGCTGAGAGAAGGGCTTGTAGGGACCAAACATAGGGGATACCTCCTCTGAATTGTCTCTGAATGTTTGAATACACTGACTGGTGACTCAGGCTATTCCTGAGCAGGATGTGGTACCTCTGTTCTGAATAGTCCCTGACAAGAATTTATACCATCTGGATCCATGTAAAATTCAGTATTCAGGTTCCCTGTGGCAATGTGTTCCACATATGAATTATATACTATGGATGTGTTGTGTATTTATGGTCTTTCTGAGATTAAATGGTTTTTTTTCTGAAACCCGAGTGCACTTAACCTCTCCCTGTGCACATAGCTACCCATAGAAATATCAGCTTTTAAGGCATTTTACTAGTGGAGAGTCATGTTGGACTTGTTCTTTCAGCTGGGTGTCACAGTCTTGCAACACCATGTCTTTATACCTGCCTGGTGCCAGGTTAGAATGATTCTTTAAAGAGTTTCCACCCCATGAGCACTGCATTATAATACTGCAATGTTGAAGGTGTTCAGATATATGGCAAAACAAAATTAATCTGAATTATCCTGTCATAAAAGATTGAATTATGAAGATAAAATATGCTGGTATCTCACAGGTTGTCTCAATAGTGTTGCCCTGTTCCTGATGGGAAGTTGATTGGTAGCTGGATTTGTCAAAGCCTGGAACTGCCAAAGAACATGCTGCAACTCTCACTAAAATGGTTTCTTTTTTGAATGCAAGCTCTGTAGTGAAAGTTAATGGTAAAACTTAAAAAGAAAATTCTATTGGCAAAGCCTAAGTTAATCTTAGAAGTGGTGATATGTGAAATTATGCACAATAAGTGAGAGATTCTGCAAATTATATTTCTCTTGTCAGTAACTAAGCAGATAATTTTTTCAGAGATCTCAGAAATCTGGATGGAGCCCATCATGCAGGACAGGATGATGTGCTTTTTATGCTCAGGGAACCTGATATGCCAATGAAGGTAAGAGCATGTGAATTAAGTGTTTAATCATTGTCAGTCTCTTGCATTCACTAGGCATTCTCCTAGTCAATCTAGGAGGCTTCAAAATATGTGTGGCAGTGTGATATGCCTTAAACTGGTTTGGGAAATAGAGGATGACTCTACTCATTTTTACCAGCAGGTGTCTAAGGAAGATGTAGGTCAGAATATTCTCAGATGTTTGGTATCTAGGTGTGCCTAGCAAAAAGAAACAAAGCTGCCTGCAACAATAAAGACACTTTTCCTTTGACAAGGTTTTGAAAAAGTGTTGAATTTCTAAAGAGTAAATGTGGTATCTTTTTGTTAAAGCATCTTTTTACAACTTTGACCAAAATTTGCCACTCCATGCTTAAAAATTAAGCTTGAATTCATGGTAATTATAAGATTTTCACAACAGAATTGACATGCTTTTTATTCTGCAAATGTTGGCAGCTATCCCTCGCTATTACATCTGGAGGATGTACATAAAAGCTTTATATAAAAATGCAATAGGAGTATTACAAAACAAATGAGAAATAAAGAGGAAAAGGAAGAGAAAGAAACAAAGAGAAGGAGAGGCAAGGAGAAAAGAAGGTGAGCCCCATTTAGATAACTTTTAAAATGCTGAACCTATTTGTACAGCCGTGCTCATGCTGTCTCAGCTGGGTTATTTGCAGCTGAGAAGTCTTTTTGTAGCTCTGATGGGCTGCATGGTGGCAGGGCACAGAAGCTGCTGCAATTCTCTTTGGCTGTGGAATCCAGCTATCCCTCAGAGATACCAGCATCAGGCAGCCTCTGGTACCTCACTGCAAGCCCTGCCTTATCCTCCTGTGGAGTGATGGGGCCTTTGAAAAGCCCTTGTCTTTTCCCTCCTGCAAACTGGATCCATGTCCATGCCTGCCTCAGGAGATCTCTCTGGGACGTTTCTCCAGGTTACTTTTAAATTGTTAATCCCAGGAAGATTTTGGTGTATGACTTAACAACTGTCACTCTACACTTCAGGATGTGGAAAGTGGTACATATTTTTAAATTCAGCCTTCAAAATTCTCAGCCAATAGGTCAATGCACATGTTACAAACTCTCAGTTTTTTCATGAGGCTTGCTTTTTATCTTACCCTACCCTTCAGATAGCTGTAGGGAAACTCTTCTTTCTGACTAGCATGGAAAAGTCTTTTGCAGTCTTACATATTTTAAAATGTTCCTTAAATACCCTTACACACATTCTTCATTCTGTTTACTGGGGAGCATATCTCCAGGGCTAGAACTTCTTAAAATCTATAAAGATCTTAAGATCTATACTTTCTTTGTGGTCCATGTCAGGGAATAAACCCTGACTGGACTCAATTGGTGTCAACACATCCATGTTTCTCAGAATCACTTTTCACAGAATCACAGAATCACTGGGTTGGAAGAGACCTTCAAGACCATCAAGTCCAACCTATGCCCAAACATCTCAACTAAACCATGGCACTGGGTGCCACATCCAGTCTTTTCTTAAACACATCCAGGGATGGTGACTCCACCACCTCCCCAGGCAGACCATTC
>WBNQ01032937.1:0-48116 GCA_013401375.1 Spizella passerina | reverse complement strand
ATTTTTTCCAGTTTTTTTTTCCCCCAAACACTTCTGCCACCTTTTAAATGATTGGTTTTTTCTGCTCAGTTGGACATCTGGGTGGTTGCAGGAATATCAGTGGTGATGGCCCTTCCATCCCTATATCCACATTTGCTTTGGTGGGAGTGGACACACCACTCCTTCCTCCAACCTGGCTGCTGGTTCTGGCCATGTGCAGCAGGAACTGCTCTTCAAACCAACAGGGAGCTTTTCTTCTCCTTCTCCTTCTTCTCCTTCTTCTCCTCCTCCTTCTCCTTCTCCTTCTCCTTCTCCTTCTCCTTCTCCTTCTCCTTCTCCTTCTCCTTCTCCTTCTCCTTCTCCTTCTCCTTCTCCTTCTCCTTCTCCTTCTCCTTCTCCTTCTCCTTCTCCTTCTCCTTCTCCTTCTCCTTCTCGTGTTTCATATCCCAAGCTCTGCTGATCCCCCCAAGACACCTATTGGAAAGAGGGCTATCCCTGGATGAGCCCATGTCCAGTCCATCACCTCAGTAACCTTTCCTTGGGAATGGAATTTTTCCCTGTGGATGGAGATTCTGTTTCTCATCATGGCTCTTACTCAGGGACATCAAAACTCCAGAGTGATGGTGGAGCAGTCAAAAAACATCATCAAAATCTCCAGGTGCGCAGGAAAGTCCAGGAGAACCAGCCTGGATTTGATTTGCAGGGCCAGATGGAACCATGTCCCCAAAGAGAAACCAGCACAAGGCTGGACATTCCGCACTCATGTGCTGTCCTCAAAAATGGAGCCAAGGAAGGAATTTTGCTGCTGATGGTCATGCTGCAGTCCTCAGTTAAGAGTTAAACACCCAACCATGCTCAGCACTCCACATGTTGCCATCTTTGAAGAATTATTGTGGTTTGGGGGGGCTTCTGTTTACTCATCCCTAAAATATTGGCTGAAGTGTCCTCCAGCCATCCCATTGCCATTTCTCCTGCTCTGACTAGAACCTACTTGAAAGAGTGGGAATTCAAAACTCCCACACCTTCCTCAGTGGATACTTCAAGCAGAGTTTTGGAGACAAAATCCAAATTTGTTTGCTTCCCAACCCTTCCCTAGCACATTTCCTTTGCCTTTCTCAAATATTCAGATTTTAAGCTTATTTTTAATGGTTGTTTCGAGCTGCCCATGATAGGGAAAAAAAAATACATTCATCCCATTTTCCCAGATCCCCTGGGAGTTTCATCTGAGCTGTTGGCTCAGAGTACAACCCAAGAAGGGGCTGGGTGAGAGGAAGGCTGTGGAGCAAGTCTGAGCATCTACACCACAACCTGATGCTCATCTCCAGCCACCCCGTGGAGATGACCACAGCTAGGATTGGTTGAAGGCTGGGAATCTCTCTCCAAACAATCTGTGGATTGTCTCCAGCAGCTGAATGCTTGGCCAGAGGGTTTCCCAATCCACGTGGAAATGCTGAGCTGCATCTGAGGAAAGAGAATGGCAAGGCTGCAGCTCAGAGAACAGGGCTCCCACTGAGCATTGGGGCAGCTCCAGTGGTTTACCCAAATGAGGAAAAGAAGGGGGCTTTGTGGCCACCCCCTGTGCCCCTTTATTCCAGCTCATAGTTGCTTTATCTCTCCAGGCGTTGACTCTGTGTTATCTCAAAACCAGTCCCTGGGCCCAGGCAGCTCCTGAATGTTATCACTGCCTCTCCCACAAAAATCACCTCCAGCTCATGTTTGCTCTCAAATTTGCAAACACAGCTCACACCCTGCCAGCTGCCCACACCAGCCCAGCCTGCTCAGGCCCAGACTAAGCAAACCCACCCTTCTCTTCCTGCCCCTCCATTGTCAGGACCACCTCAGGGTTCGTGAATGAGGTCCACAATAAGAAGGGCTGAATGGCCTTTCTGGAATTCCGTGAGGGAAGTGGGTCATGGAAGGACCCCATCCCACCTCAGATCCACACCACTGGGGACGGCCAAGAGGGTGCTCTGAGATCCCTCAGCAGAGCTGGGGTGCATGAGGCTGAACTTGCCTACACATCTATGAGCTGTAGCCCAGCCCCAAGTCTCCACACCCTTGCTCCTTCCTCTTCTGGCCCTCATACCAAATCTCTTAAGATTTTTTTACCTTTTCTCTCATCCTTTCATGATGTAAAGGCACAAAACAATAAATATGACACACGTACTCAGCTCCCTGCCACCTCCTCCCACCCTGAGTGTCCCTGGGGTTCCTGAGGTCTCCCATTGGTGCTTTCCCCATCCCCACACCTCCCTCAGCTCCAGCAGTGAGTGCAAACCCATCAGAGCCTCACAAATGTCCTGGTAGGATATATCATGTCTCCAGCCTACCTGGACCACCTAAATCCTTCTGCACCCAAAACGTTACCTCAAAAGAATTTAGGCAGCTTACAGCAGTTGCCTGTAGATATTTCAAAATTTGGAGCTGACCTGGCTGGGTGAAAGGATTTCAAACAGCAAACAGACCTTGAAAGAGACTTTGCCCTGGCCATCACTAGTGGAGAATCATGACATGGCAATTAGCACTTCCCATCCTTACAAAGTTTGGGCATGGAACAGTTCCAGGGAGCAAAGATGTTGTCGCCTTGGCCAGCGGCTGCCCTGTCTCCAAAATCAGGTTATTTGCTATGGTTATGCCACAAAATGGTTGTGGGTTGTATGAAATGAAAGAAAACTTTGTCAGAGCATCGATGTACGAGGGAAAAATCCAGAGAAGCCAATGCTGATGCTTCCTAGACATGAATTCTCCTCAGGAAACATCTATGCACTGCTGCTACCCTGCACCAGCCAAACTGAAATTTATGGAAAATCTGGACAGTCGTGGTTGCATTCCCTTGGCCTCTTTTCCCTCTGAGCATCCTAAGAACATGGGCATTTTTATCAGTTGGAGAAATTGAACAAGTTGCTCTCAGACTGTCAACGTTTGCCTTTGGAAAAGCAAGAATATTCTCCTATTTCAAGGCAACAGCCCTTTGGTCCACAGCAGAGAGATATCTCAGCCCTTCTCAAGGGGTAAAAGAGGCTTTGGACCAGAGGGAGAAATGTTCTTGGAAAAATTGCTAGAGAAGCTTCCCTGAATAGGTGTGGAAAAAAGACATCAACATAGACACCAGAGAAATCACTGCCCGTGCAATTGTAGTTTAAGCAAAGTTGGAAGAAACTGCAAAATTCTGCTCTGAGCAGAAATCACCTCATGATCTCCACATAAGGTGAAACCACCAGCCTTGCCCAGCTCAGCTTTTGCTATTTATCCCTTTTTGTGTGCTCAGTTTCCAACTACGTCCTCCAGACCATCTCATGCCAAAGCAAGAAGCAAAAAATAACAGGAGAAAACAAAATCAGAGCAAATACGTCCAGTCCTCCAGTGCCACATTTCACCAGAGAGCGACTGTTTATAGCTGAGCAGCCAGAGTCATAAACTGCCTGGGTCATTTCTCATTTCTATCTATTATCTTGATTTTTCCTCAATCTATTTGAAATTAAAATTCCCAACTAAATTGAAGATAGATGATGGGCAAGACAAGCTTAATCTTTGCTGTGGGAGCGAGGGATTGAGGTGAAAAAAAACCTTGGAACCCAAAACTTCCTCAATGTGCTCGGTCACCTCGCTGCTTTGCCAGAGTCCTATTATTTTTATTCACTCTGGCACTATTGTTCCCAATATAAATTGCCATTGTCAGGATAATAAATAGGGGTTGATAATGGAAATGCTGACAAACCATTAACTCTGGGGTAGTTTGTGAGGGAGGTTTCATGGGGATCAAGGTGCCCCACACTTAAAATAAACATGGGGATGATGCACTTAAATAGTATCTGAGTAAATTAATAATAGGATTTTTAGCATCATTTCCCCTCCTCTGATTGGGGTGCCACCTTTGCTGGTGGTGGGTGGGAAGAAATGCCCATAGGATCAGCTGGATTCAGGAGACAGAGCCAATCCATAAAGCACAGCAGCGGGATATGAGGCTCTGCTCCAGCTTCTCCAGAGACTGGAAGTGTCAGACAATCCATAACAGGACAAAAAACAGGAGCAGGGAGGGGGCTGACTACAGAAGAACAAGCCCAGTTCATTAAAAAGAAAGGGAAAAATTCCACCTCATTTTGTAGGGCAGTGCTGATAGCACTGGTCACGAAAAGGATCATGTGGGACAAAGCACATAAATATTCATATTCCCTCACACGGAGCCCGCACCATCTCCCTGACACCACTGAGGGTGATGACAGCAACTTTGGGGGGATCAGGCATCCTCGACCTTTATTTTTTATGGTTGTCCTTTAGGTGACAGCAGCAAGTCTGGCAAACAGAAGTGGAAATTCCATTCTAAGATGAGAGCTTCATCAGAAAACCCCAATGTCTACGGAAGGATGCTCATTTCTGTTGGAAATGCAGAGCCTCAGGATGGTTTGGGTTGGAAGGGACTTTAGGGACCACCTTGTTCCACCATCTTTCTATGAGCAGGGCAGTGGGCACACCGATCTCCAGCAGCCCCTCTAAGTGCAGGAAAATCTTGCTGATGCAGGAAATCCATCCCCTCAACATTCCCATTTTAGAACATTAATACCTGCCCAACAGACACCAGTCTGGAGGTTTTGGAATTGCAAAGAAACCATCCCTGGTTTTCTGCTTTTTGCTGTAGGGCTGAGGTCAGTGACAAAGGTATGAAAGAACAAAAACCCCCAAAACTCAAGTGTTCTGATTTCTTCAGAGATTAGAGTAGTTCTCAGGGCTGAGCACTTGAAAAGGTTAATTGCGTCTTTCGTGGAGTTACAGTTTTTGTCATTTTAAGCTTTTTGAGCAGAAGAAATGAGGAAGAACTGCAAGAACTGGAAGAACTGCAGTGTCTTGTGGGGGCATCTGTGTGGGGACAGTTTGATTTTCACACCTCAATTCACTCCTCACAAGGTAAATTTAATCTCTTTCTAAAATAATTAAGGTTGGAAAAGACCTCTAAGGTCAAGTCTAACCATTAACCCAGTGAGTTTTACCAACCTGCCCTTCCCTTTTCTCCCTGAGTTTTCCCTTGGTGAAGCTGTCAGCTTTGCTGACTGGGAGAGCAGTGTGGGAATACCAGCCCTGCACAAACACCCTCCTTTAAATGTCATCCTTCAGCTGGACACCCACCCAGGATCAGACTCGTGTCCTTCCAGGAAAACACATCTCTGCACCTGAGAGTCCAAGCAGGGCCATTCCAAGCCACAGCTCCAGCAGGAGGACAATGCTCAGGGTGTGGGGAAGCTGCAGCACAGCCAATGCCAGACAGCAGCTGGGAACGAGCATCCAGAGAGGAGCAACACAAAAACACAGCTCAGGGGATGAAACACCTCCCCAGCTGGTGTCTGAGGCCACAGCCACACTGGGTTATATTGGTTTGATTTGTGCCTTCTCTTGAGAGAAGCAATTTTTGTGCACAATGCCCCTTTCTGTGTGTTTTGGAAATGCCATTTTGCAGAAGTTCTGCAGTGATTTCCTGATATAATTGGTTTCTTCCCTCCATTCTGGCTGTATCAAAGCATAGAGGCCAGATGGGTATATGAGTCTAAGTGCCTTTTTTCTCACTGTATTAAGGCAAGAAGAAACCCCAGATAATCCTGTTGTAACCTAATTGTTTGCACCCCGAGATACTCTGGGCACAACCGGGACAGGAATTATTCCCGTGGCAGAAAAAACTGGAACCAAAGGAGAATTAGGGAGAAATCCAGCCTGGTGGTGTTAGCCCGAATAGAAATACAGTGAGCTGAACTGTGACATATCCTCTTAGGAAAGGATCTTCTCCAGTGACAAGACTATTAGAGGCTTCTGGTAGAAAGCCACACACAGCCACACAGCTGGGGCAGGAATCTGAGTCACACAGGGCACAAATCTCCCCATGGAGCAGCCTGGACAACACCTCAGGATGCATGTAACGAGTTTGCTGAACCTCAGCTTGGCCACGGATTTGCCTTGAGGTACCTCCAAGGACCTGTTTTCCAAGCAAGGTGAGCACCCAAGGTCTTTTGGCTGAAATTTGACTGGAAATCCCCCACTGCTCACACAGAGATTGTGTCCCACCCCCTCCCACTCTTCCCTGGCGCCATCAGGCCCTACCTGGCAGCCCCAGGATGGTGAAATAGCCGCGGCACTCGGTGAAGCCGGAGCTCTCCCGGACGCAGGTACGCCACAGGCCCTGGTAGTTGAAGACGGCCGTCACCGGGTTGTTGTACAGGTCCTGGGTGCTCCACTGGTCCATGCAGGTGGAGGCAATGATGCCCCCGATGCCCAGGGCGGACACCACGAAGCCCATGGACTGGCAGATTGTCACCGACATGGTGCCAGGCGCGCGGGAGCCTCCACAAGCCGGGTCTGGGGCAGGCAGCCAGGGCGCCAGGGACTTTTAGCTGGAGGCAGTGCCTACGTCACAGCAGCAGGCAGGAGAGCTCTGGGTGCACCACGTAAACCTCCCCTTGCCTTTATCTGTTTCGGTGAGATAATTTCCTTGCTCGGTACCAAGAGCCATTTGTTCCAGCTCGCTCTCTGTTTACCTTCTCCCTCCAGGCAGAGGCACGGCCGGACGGGACCAGCGGGTCCCCCTGGAGAGCTTCCACAGGAACACCGGGGCACCTCAGGAGACCGAGCACAGAGGGGCTTAAACTGGATGAAACATAAAAATTATGGAGAGGCTAATCCTTTCCTGGAGAGGATGATGATTTTGAGCCAAGTGGAGAGGTTCAGATTGGATATTAGGAAAAATTCCTTCATGGAATGGGTTGTGAAGTGTTGCAGCAGGCTGCCCAGGGAAGTGCGGAGTCCCCATCCCTGGAGATTTCACAGATGTGTGGATGTGGCACTTGGGGACATGACTGACCTGGGAGCTATGACGTAACAGTTGGACTTGATGATCTTAGAGGGCTTTTCCAACCTAAATGATTCCATGATTTATTAGCATGGCTCTGTCTGGCTCAACCAAAACATTTAAGCCAAGGTTAATGTATAAAAAAGGGAAACTAGTAGCAATGGGTGTTTGGGAAGACCTCAGGAAGGTTGGGCTGGGAGCCCACAGGAAAGGCAGCACTTGCTGAAGTGTGAAAGGTGTGAACCTGCAGTTTGTTGTGGGAGGACTCAGGGGAAAATACAGACAAAGCTGCATATCCTCATTTATTATTGTTTTATACCCCTCATCCAAATAGGAATTTGGGCTTGTTTTCATGGACAAAGGAAGATGGCAGGGCAGACCTGTTGTGAGACCAGAGCACCCTAAGGGACCTGGCTTTATTGCAGAAAATGTTTTTGTGGAGTAATGCCTTGTTTGCCCATTCTGCTCCATCCCACACCACTTTCTTCCTAGCCCAGTTTTCCACAGGTACCAGCCCACCTGTGGTTCAAGAGGAGCATGGAATGTGCAGGAGAAGAGGAGATGAGGAGCCCTGTTTCAACACAGAGCATATGGAGGGGTCAAGGAGGGACCTTCAGGAGAAGTGGAGCTCAGTGGGGTGACATTTAAGTGGTGGAAGTAGAAGGTCAGGAGGAAGCATGAAGGAGTGGACCTCTGTCACCTGGCTGAATTCACCCTTGCTCAAGGATCCTGGAGTCTCTTCCAGATGCTTGGCCTCAATGCCTTGAGGACTTCCCTGTAAAGCTGCTTCTGAGAAAGATTCAACCTGTTGTGGCAGCAAAATCTCCCAGAGATTATTTTGGTCCTGCACCTTTTTGAGAGAACCAAGCAAGGGACCGTGGGAAGTCATTCAGTCTGTTCCCACGTCCAAAGCAGAGCAGCTCTACTCTACTCATGAAGCTCTGAGGGAGATCTCACTCCCACTTAAGATTCCAGAACCTCAATTATCAATTCCAAAAGTGTTGTGTCTAATACCAATGTTTGTTACATCATTCATGAAATTAATGCTCAATATTAAACATCAACCAGGGAAAAGACAACTCCAAACAGTCCTCAGGTTCAAATGGAACACTACCCCATTTTCCCTTTTTATCCCCAAAAGAACAGGATTGGTGATTCATGTGCTGTCACAACCACCTCTCTCTACCAGACATTTTTTGGTCCCATTGACACCCAGTCCTGGTGCCACACCTTGCCTGCTCCATGTTGGGGCTGCTCATTACTTTCGGTATCGGTCAACAGAACTTAATCACGGAAAGCTTTCCCAGTATCACGTAGCTAAATATAGAGCCTGAGTCCAGAGCACAAACACACCCTGTGTTTGTCACCACCGGCATCGCCTGGAGACGGAAAAGAGTCATGGCAGCCAACGATTGTGTTCAATGCATTAACTCAAAGGATGAATTCACCTTGCATTCAATCAGCTTGGAAGGTCTGGTAAAAGCGTCTTCACTTGGTACATGCTGATCCCTGGGTGGGAAGTGCAAGATACCTGCAAAAGGACAAATTCTGTCCAAATTATCACCCATTTATTTCAAAATGTTCCAATGTACAGCAGCCAGAAGGGGTAGGGTCTTGGTGTGTGAGCAGCAGCGTTCCCAACCAAAAATTTCCTAACTTTAACAAAAAGGACAGTTTTCTCCTTTGGGAAGATCTCACAGTGAAAATAGCCAAGGACTGAACTCCATCAACCACCTAAACTTGATGTGACCTGTGTAACTCATCTCAGTTATTTCACATGACAGGGACACAGCAAGGAAAAAGCCTTCCCTGGATGTTTTTCTGAAGTGACACCAAAAGTCCCTCCAGCTGTGCCCACTGCCCGTAGTCGATGCTGTGACAGCTTAAGTGGGAAATTACACCTTTTAAAAAGTAGAGTTTATGCTGTTCTCTGGGATTGAAGTGATTTAACCACACTTTAGCCTTGCTGCTGCCCATGGGAAGGGGATCCCTCCCGAGGAGCTGCCTGGAGCCATCAGCCCCTTCCCACCTGCGGGGTCCACTCTCCCTCTAACACATCCCCTCACCACCTTCCCAACCCCACTGAACCTCCTGCTTCCAGCACCGTGGAGAAGATTTCTCTTGACTATGGGATTTGTCCCTGCCAAGGAGGACGCCTGGACTGCCTAATTATTTTATTCATAAGCCAGCCGTGCTTTCAAAGACATCTGGGTGACCTATCTAAAGCTAAGTGAATCCCTCACCCCGGAGGAGCCCTGCTCCCGCTGATCCCTCCGGGGAGCCGGGGTTGGGTGGCGAAGGAGCTGCCGGGGGAGTTCTGCGGAGCCGGACAATGAGGAACACATTGACAAAGTGTTCACATTATTGGCTGATGGGTCTGCATCAGTCACTCATTCACAAGCACAAGGTCTAAATTGCAGAACCAATTAACGGCACTAATAGCCCTTGCCTGAATTAATCTTTGAGACAAAAGAGGAGAGAAGTGGAAGAGCTATTAGCAAATCAAGCTGTACCATCCCTGCTTTATTGCAGGAATCTAAGTGTCTGTATTTGGCTATTATGAACTGACTGCAATTACAGCCCTCATTTAAAATGATTAAGTGGTTATAATTATTTTTCAATTAAAACTTAGATCTTCCATTTATACAACATTGCAGGCTTCAATTAAAGTCCTTTTTCCCTTTTTTTTTTCCTTTTTTTTTTTAGGAAAAAGTACTACTGTGCCAGAAGACTCTTGCCTCTCTTCTGGCCATTGAGAGCCAAGTAACATGGTAATAACACCTTTGTTTGCATCCCTCCTTCCTGGCCTCCTGAACTCCTGCGTGGCCAGGAGATAAACTACCAGGCACAGCACCTACCACAGGTCAGGAAAAACGAGTTTGGAAAGCTCCACAAGCCTCAAATACCCCTGGAATCAGGTAAACCCACCTGGAATGGTGGCTTAACCACTCTCAGGGCTAATCGGTGCTATAGAAGTTATTTATAAAAGATTTGGGGAGCTGGAGGGTTCTCAGGAGAAGTTTCTGCCAAGTTTCTGGTTTTAAATGTCTGAGAAGAGAAAAGCCAAGATCTTCATATGAAATTAAGTCCAGAGAAAACTCTCTAGTTTTTGTTGGTTTTATTTGTTGTTTTGTTTAAAGCAAGGCCAGAGTGGATCATTTTCAGTGTCTAGGTGGCCCTGCAGCAGTGCTGAGGAGAGGAGAGGAGAGGAGAGGAGAGGAGAGGAGAATTCAGAAAAAATATTGTGGTCCAGTCAAAATGTACCTTCCTGTGATTTCCTTTTTTTAGCAACATGTCCCAAAAAATTATTTATTATTTTCATTAGCTACATGAGATTGAAGAGCTCTAATAGTGTTACTTGGCCATGGCTTCTGTCACAAAGTTTGACTTGACAGTGTCAGTCATGAGGTGAGAAAGGCAGCTGCCATAAAAGAGTCAGACCACACCAAAAAGTCACTCCTTCCAATGATGTGACCTCCAACACAGAATGGCACAGCCAGCTTTGTCTCAGAAATGCTGGGCACATCAGGAAATTTAAAGAGAGGATATTTTGCAGTTCTGCAGGGAGGGCTGGGTGGAGGGAGTGACTCAGAGGGGTAGGGTCAGACAGGCAGCAGTGTCACCCTGCTTGTCCCAACACATCACAAGAACACCCACAGCTTCCTGCTCTCAGGGTCCTCAAGGAGCTACAAGCAGCACTTTCCCTGCACAAGCTCATGAGCTCCACC
Source organism: Spizella passerina (assembly GCA_013401375.1). Classification (NCBI taxonomy): domain Eukaryota; kingdom Metazoa; phylum Chordata; class Aves; order Passeriformes; family Passerellidae; genus Spizella; species Spizella passerina. Next base: position 37,580 of record WBNQ01032937.1, on the reverse strand, counting down.
ACGACAGCTCTTTGGACAAGTCCAAGCATGAGCAGGTTCTCAGGAAGGGTGAACTTCACACAATCTCTCAACTGCTTCTCCCCTGCCTATCTGCAGGAGGAGCTTTGGTCCACCTCAAATAGCTCAGCAGAATCATGAATCACTGGTTGTTTCCCCGGTTTGCGTTAAGGAGGAGCCACATCAGAGGTTTAGGGAACCTCAGCCTCAACTCAACTCAACCCTGCAGCCTTTCATGTTTCTACCAGAGACTTAAAACTGCCCCCTACTGAAGGGTGCCCAGCTCAGGTACATTCAACAGGGTGTTCCAGGGGCTGCAGTATACAGAACTGGCACCTGGACACATGTACAGACCAAGTTGGGAGGGCTTTGGCCAATGTGCCTTCTCTGGATCATGGAATCACAGAACGGTTTGGGTTGGAAGGAGCCCATCCATTCCATCCCTGCCATGCACAGGGGCACCTTCCACTGTCCCGGTTGCTCCAAGCCCTGTCCAACCTGGCCCTGGACACTTCCAGGCATGAGGCAGCCACAGCTTCTCTGGGCAGGCTGTTCCAAGGTCTGCTGGTGTTTGGGAACAGGAGATTTGGGAATAAATCAAGTCACTGGAGGGACACAACCCAGACAGATACATCTACAAGCAAAGCCTAAAGCCTGGCAAGAAAAGAACAAGGACCAGGCTGCAGATCCAGGACCTTGTGTCACTGACACCATTACAAGGTAAACACCCATGCAATTAACTGCAATTAAGTACATCCCTGAGCAGCAGATCTCCTGGAGCAGCACTTTCCAAGAAGACTTGAAATACTGTCCAAACTCATGTGTGTATTTAACTTTAACTTCATGGCTCTGAGTGGGAACAAGAGTGGTGTGACCCAAACAGTGCCAGTATCCTCGATGGAGCATGGGGGGATAGTCCCAGGGACAAGCTCCTACAAACACACAGGGCCTTTCCATCACCTCCTGGCCCAGAACTGGCTGCTCTTGCTGCCAGCCAGCCTCATTTCCTTTCTTTCCTGGGTTTGGATAGACAGGAGTTTTCCCCCTGAAATTATTTATTGATCACTTTATGTCATTTCTCCTCCCACATTTCTATACAAATACCACTTTTGTTGTCGTGCTTCTGGGTGACACAGGAGTTATCCCTTCATCCCTGGAAGTGCTCCAGGCCAGGTTGGACAGGGCTTGGAGCAACCTGGTCTAGTGCAAGGTGTTTAGTGCAAGTGGTGAAGAACAAAAGGCTGTTTAAGGTCCCTTCTATCCCAAACTATTTGATGATTCTATAATGTCATTCCATAAATCATATTCACTACTCTTGTATTTGTTATACAATTTCAACCCCATCCAGTCTACACTGGTTATTATTATTGTTGTTGTTGTTGTCCCTTGCCACAAACCCTCTTGTGCTGATAAACCAGTGAGGGTGAATATTTAATTACTTAAAAGCCAAGAAAAGAAGAGGCTGAGGTTAAAAGTCAAGTGAAACTACAGAATCTTGTTGTGAGACACTCAGACTTGATCGTCTCCAGTGAAGGAGGACTTGCCTGAAAAGTCCCATTTTACACACAAAAGGACTTCAGAGGTGGTGTCACGCTGCTCTTCAAACATCCCAAGGCATTCTGATGTACTGAATCCTGCCATCTTCATTAATTTTCATACTGGAAACAAGCCATGGAAGAGTTTTCTGTTTGTCAGAGGTAGACAGGAAGAACTAAATAAAATAATAAATACATATTATATAAACTAAAGTATATAAATTTGATGTGCAGTGGTCACCTGACAAATCAGATCAACACAGTTTTGGGTGACAGGGCACTGATGTTTTTCAGCTTCTATGTATTGAAGAAATCACAAATGGTTTTTCAATCCCAGCTCTGGAAGTGGATGTTGGAAAGCTCTGGAAGCACAGAGGCTGCAGGGAGTCCAGAGCTGGAGTGTTCTGGCTGCCGCATCCAAGGCAGGAACAGAGGTAAGATTGAACTGAGATCAGCTTATCACAGGGATGGGGTTGTCATTCAGTGGTTTCCAGGATACAAAATTATTTTTCCCACTGCTCACAGGAGACACAATTCTGTGTTGTGCTCATCCACGTGTCCTGGTGCTCTGCTTCTCCAGGATTTCCCAAAAACATAGTGTTTTTCAACCTCTTGGCCACCACCAGCCATCTCTGAGCTCAAATCCACTTGAGCCATCCCAGGACCAAATCCTAATCTTCAGCCTTCTTGGAAAACCTTTTCTATTCCCAAATCTCCCTTTGCAGCATGGATTCCCACCAAAGCAAGAAGTCTGAAAAGATTCCCTGGGAGGTGATTCCCAGAAGGAAACCAGATTGAACACAGTGACATCCCAGCTCCTCTCACCTGTCTGCAAGATCCCAGCATGGATCAGTGTTCCTGCTCAGCCAAGAGTTTCCCAGAGGAGCAGGAACAACCCCTGCAGCTCCATCCCACCCCTGGAATGCCACAGGCACGAAGTGACCTGCTGGAATGCCATCACAAGCCAATCCCATCATTCTTACACACAGAAATCCATGTTAAACCTGCTCCAGCAGCAGCAGATCATTGTGGGGGGAGGGAGGGGGGTGATTTTTACCATCCAAAGCCCAAACAGATGGCAAATTCCTGTGTCGGGCTTTGTGGCCAGAATCGAAAGGCTCGGGCACATCTGTCACAAACAGCATTCCCAGCCTTTCCTCTCCAAGCCTTTGTTTCCTTCTCATTGCTTTCACACCAACAGATTCCCCCTGGAAATTCAGGAATTGTGCTTGCACATAATACAGCCTTCAGCTTTCCCAGGACCTAAAGCCTGGCATTGAAACGAACAATTGTGTGTCTCCTGTTGGTTTGGAAAGACAAAATTTATCCTGGCAAGACTCTCCTGCACTGGGGGCCAGAAAGAGCATGGGCAGTCCTCTAAATCATCCTATTATTATTATTATTTTCTTGAGTTTCCTTCTTACTCCCAAGAAAACCTGTGTGGCCCAGACTGAAGGCCTCTCAAGGTGCCTTTCAGTCAGTGTTACAGGGTTCTGCATAAAGGGAAAAACAAATAATTGTTTATAAAATTCCTTAACTCAGTTTTTTGGGTAAACTTTTCTGGACAGTAAATCAAAGTGGGGCTGGCACATAATTCCAGAGAGGAGATGTGTCTGTGCAATCCCCTTAATGCAAAACTGGCTGAACCCCATTTCAGAGCCTTAGGATGTTTAATACACAGCCTGTGTTGATTTTCCAGAAAAAAAAGAAAAAAAAAAAAAGACAGGAATGTCAAATTATTTTATTTGTATTGGACATCCTGTTCTCCTCCCAGGTACCTTCTCCCACCTCCTCCTCTTCACTGGGCAAACCAAGACAAAACTCCAGAGTCCCTCCTGGGTTTTCCTATTCTTTTCTCCTTATTTTCCTCTTTTCTTCCTACATTTTTTTTCAAGTGGCAGAACTACTAAAAACCTTGACATCCAAAGTAATGACAACGTTTCTCCTGCATGGATCACTTTGACAAAAAAGCCCTGTAAGTATTGTCACTGGCCATATCCAGAGTATTTCCAGGGTTCCATGTTTGCAAAGCAATGCACAAATATTTGAGGAATTAATTTTGCCCTGAAAAGGAGGAGATCCTGCAGACCCTGAGGATGGGATGTGACCAGAGCCTCTCACTTTGTCACTGTGTCACTGTGGGAGCTGCCTGACCCTGCATGGGATGTCTGGCAGGTGTTGGCTTTAAACTGATCCAAATAAAAGAGATCTCTGTGCTGTGACCTGAATGCACAAAGATTTAAAATTATTTTGTCTCGTTGAGAATTGCACAATCTGTGGAGGTTTCATGATTTGCCGGAGTGATGGGAACACACTGAGCCAAAGTGGGGAGAAAAGGACATTTTACAGTGGACAAGAGAGCACAGATTAACACTGCAAACTCAGGGGAGAACCTCCCCAACAAAAGATTTTCTCAAAACCATCAGTTTGGCAGGTTAAAAGCACCAAGTTTGAGCGCATGAGGCGGGGAGGTGCCAGCAGCAGCCCCAGCCCTAAGAGCAGGCCTAAGGGCAGGCCAAGTGGGGGACAAGAGGGACATATGGCCCTTGTGGGTGCCTTCCCGACCAGTTCATTCCATGATTCTGTGATCTTTTCCCTATGATTCTGCGATTTTTGGATCCTTCTCAACCCAAAAAAACTCTCAGTCAAATAAGGGTGGCGGTGCTGCCACAGGATGGCAGCAGAAACTCAGCGATGCAGCAGCAGCCTCACTCCTCACCCTGCCTGATGGACTCTCTCTATTATGGGCAGTAAATTGAATCGTTTTATTGTCTGGAGGAAATTTCTGCGGTTTTCCAGCCAGACCCCTGCTCTGGCGTTCAGAGAAGATGGCACAAAGATAAGGGTGCCCACACAGCCGGGCACTCCTGAGGGCACAGTGCAGGGCTGGGGTTAATTGGTGGGAGAACTCTGCTGCTTCTTCAGAGACACTGCACAACCACTGAGCACTGATTAAAAAATAAATATATTTCTGAAAAGGCTGTTAGTCCACCTTCCTCCTCATCACTGCTCCCTCCTCTCAAACTCTGCTTAGCCAAGCTTTACATACTTAGGCTTTCCAGCCTTTCCAGCCCATTTCAGGTGCGTTGTTGCTCTTCTCCCTCTTCCCTCCTTTTTATTGACTTGTCAGGCTCAGCTGTCGCCAGTGGCCGTGGGCTGGGCAGCCCTGAACGCACAGCCAGGCACTGGGGAAGGAAAACACCCTCCAGCCGTGGCAGGGACCACTCCATCCATGTCTGATCTGCATTTTCCGTGTGCTTCACCACACAGGAGTGGTTGGGGCTGTGCCAGGAGTGCAGGGATTTCACAGACTTCAAATTGCTGCTGCTGCCTCTGCCCTGCCTCTCTGCCTGCTCTCTCTGTAATAGCAATTCAGTTTTGCCTTGAAAAGGCAAATATTAGGGATTTATGCAGGCAAATAGCATTGCTAACCATAGCACTATAACTGCTCTACATTTTTTTTTAATTTCCATGTTTTGGAGACCTTGATCAACTGTCAGTGCTTGGAAAAATAAAAAATATCTAAATTATGCATACAGATATCCCATGCTCATGGAATCATGAAATGGTTTGGTTGGAAAGGACCTTAAAGCCCAGCCAGTTCCACGCTTGCCATGGGCAGGGACACCTTCCACTATCCCAGGTTGCTCCAAGCCCTGTTCAACCTGAACCTGGAACATTTCCAGGGATCCAGGGGCAGCCACAGCTTCCCTGGGCACCCTGTGCCAGGGCCTTGCCTCCCTCACAGAGAAGAATTTCCTAATGTCAAATCTCACCCTATTCTCTGCCTGTTTGAAGCCATTGACAGTCTCTAAACTAATATCCAGCCAGAAATGAATTTTATTTTATTTTTACATCAAATTTAACTTCTTCTTCAGTGAGCATTGCCAAAAACAAGCCAATTCCTGAAGCCAGGTTTGGAATTTTTAGTTACAGACCTTCAGCAGCCCCACTGGGGCCTCCGATGTTCCACTTGGATGCAGAAGGAGATAGCTCCCTGAATCCAGTCCTGCCTTCTCCATGACATCCTCTTTTAAAATCAATCACTTCCCTCTGGCTGAGTGTCCAAGTCTTCAGGTCACACTCCCAGGGATTTACAGAGCTGCGCAGGAAGCATGGGAATGGCAAAAGAGACTGGTGCAAAGACACCATTCCCATTTCCCCCAGAGGCTCTGGGTTTACCTGTGAAATTCTGGCTATCCAGATTTTACATCCAGAGCTGACAAGATTCCCAGACTAACTTTTTCCTTCATATTTCAATGCCTGCAGGTGCAGAGGCTGGGAAGGAGATTATATTCACAATCAAATAAGTTATTTGGGCATTTTTCCCCCTCAGCAGAGGAGTGCTGCTTCCTCCCCTCCTGGGTGAATCTTTCCCCTTTGAACCGTTTTCTTCACCTCCTTTTCCTGTTCAAGTCTTTGACTTACAGGGAGAATTTAGTTTCAACAATTTGTTGCAGGTTTTGTAAGGAGACCAAGGAAATGCTTGAACCAGGAGGAAAGCAGAGGGAAGCAGACCATGGATTTCTCCAGACTGTGTGATAGCATCATGCTCTGGACACACCTGGGTGACACCCCAGACCCAGACCTCAAGGCTGGGGACCCCAAATGAGGCTGGAAAAGGGGAAAACAGCAGCAAGAGCTGCTGGTTGGTTAGGTGGAGTGGCTGGAATAAAACCTATTTCCATTGTGACCACTCCAAACCATCCCACCCAGTGGGGTTGAGTAGAGCTGAGGAGTGCTGAGGAAAGTTACTGGGTTACCACTGCTGACCCCCTTGGAGTGAATAAATCCTCAATATCTGAGAATTGGAGGAAAGAATGAACTACTGGCAGCTGCAGTGAGTCCAGCCCCTTGCCCACAGAGGTCACTGGGGGCACCCCTGCTCAGCCCCACTGTTGACACCAAATGTCATTCATCATGTCAGACGTGTCTCCATACCCCTGGGAGCTGCTGGGTTTTCCATGTCCCCCTTCAGACAGTCCATCACATGTAGTCTGAGCCCATTTCTGTTCACCAGGAGCCCATATCTGCCTTTAACCAACATTATCATCAGCAGAAAGGCCTACAGAGGAAAGGATGTAGAGCCTCAGTGAGCCATGTTCCTGAAAAAAGCCGTCCTGGGGTGATCCCTTTGATTTGGCCCTGAGAAATCCCATCAAAAGCTGCACTAAATTGCTGGCTCATAGGAAAATAGAAGTCATTTCATCCAGGCTTTGGGGGAGATACATCCCCCCTTCTGTACAGCATCTAGCAAGGCCACAACTTAATTGTTGTTTTGTAGATGAATGTGATATCTTCCCAATATTTTTGCCAGTGGTGGGTACTTTGAGCTTCTTTTACTTGCAGGATACAAAACCAAGCAACATCATATCACTACCCAGTTACCAAGGTAACTGGAGAGAAAGATAGAAGCGTCTGGGGTTGCACACTTTGTGATCTCCCTTCATTAGCTCATTTCTTGACATCAGCTGCTTTTCCAGCTCCATTTCTCCCTCTGCCCACAAACCACACAAGAACTGTGAATTCAAGCCTCTGCTGAGGAAGGTGAGAGTGCCAAGAGGCAGAAAAACTGTTCATGAGCTATTTGCCATTGGATCTGAGTTCTAAGGGACATTTGTACCCCGTGAAAGGGGGATGATTGTGTCACAAAGAAGGAACTGGCAGTGCAGTTGTTGTCACTCTGCCTCAGTGGCCTCAAGTGTTGGGTTTCATACTCAAAACACCTCTGTGTCCAGAAGCCAAGCCATGATGTCCAGCCTTCCCCGACACCTGGCATTAATTTGCTCTTGGGCTTATGGAAAGTGTCCAGCTGTCAGCTGGGATTAACTCCTCCAGGATCACAGTGTCACTGTCACTGCACTGGAAATGGTGGGGTACTAACACCAGTGCCAGAGAAAAATCCAGCTGGGAATAGAACTGATAAAGGTACAGTGATAGCAACAGCTCCCTAAAAGCAGGGTTCAAAAAGCACCCAGGTGATTAAAATACAATATAAATAAAACACCTTCGGGAGCACACAGAGAGAGGCTCAAATGCTTCTCACAATTTGGGAGCAAGGTTCCTCAGAGAGTTTTATAACTCATTTAATGGCAAAGTGTCAAGAGAAGCTGGTAAGTTCCTAGGAAGAGATTCCTACCTGTGAGGGTGGACAGGTACTGGCACAGGGTGCCCAGAGAAGCTGTGGCTGTACCATCCCTGGAAGTGTCCAAGGCCAGGTTGGACAGGGCTTGGAGCAGCCTGGGATGGTAGAAGGTGTCCCTGCCCACAGCAGGGGGTGGAGCTGGATGGGCTTTAAGATCTCTTCCAACTCAAACCATGTTGGGATTCTGTGGTGATCCTCCACACATCCTTTCTGGTTTTCCATCCTGGTCCCTGTCCTTAAATCTGGCATTTATAACTTGAATCACACCCAGGCAGACGTGACCAAGGCTGTGCATGCACAGAGCTCAACAACCAGTGTGTCACACCAGCACCTGGTCACACATGTCCCAGGCAGTGCAAAAACCTTGGTGCTGATGGAAAAGACATTCCTACTGCAGTGGAAGCCATCAGGGAATGGGGGACACCGGACAGTAGCCAGAGGGGGGATCCTTATCTAGGGACTCCCAGCTGGCACCTGAGCTCCCACCCAAGCACTCAGGGATGGAAGAGCAGCTCCAGCCTTTGTCACCAGCTGGAGTGCAAGGGGTCCTGGCTCTTAATTCCTCATCCTCATCTGTGCAAGTCCCATTCAGCACCCTGGCTGCACAGTCTGGCTGGGGCTGGTGTCACAGGCCAGGCAGTGCTCTCAAAGGGACATTATTTACACCGAGTCGTGCTCGCCATGGGCTGCAGGAGCTGCTGAGCCAAAGATTCCCTTGCTGGCTCCACACCCCACCAGACAGAAATCAAATAAAAAATTCATGCTGAAAACAGGCAGCTATGGACAAATCAAGCGCAAACTGTCTCTGTTTTCCCTGTGTTGCTCTCTGCAATCCCAAAGACACTGATAAATGTGGGAAATTTGAGGCACAAGTCTTGGGTGCCTAACACAACCACTCTTGCACACACCTCCTTTACAGCCAGGAGTTTTCACCTCGCTGTACCCTCTGGGGGGTTTAATCACCACCCTGAGGACATCAACTCCCTGCCAGCTCAATATTCCTTGGGTGCCCCTCTCATTTCAGTCACCCTCAGCAGATTCCAGCCTCCTGCTGCCTCCTCAGCTACACTCTGATGCTTTCAGAGCCCAGGAGGGGTGGCAAGCCAGTAAGGACCATGCCACAAACATGGGGACACATCCCATGGAAAAAAGGGAGTGGCAGCTAAGAGAGAAAATATGTGCGACCTTCTGAGTGTCCAGGGACAAGAGGCAATTGGAAACTGATGCCTGGGAAGTTCCACCTGGACAGGAGGAAGAACTTCTTTCCTGTGCAATGACCAAGCACTGAACAGATCCCAGAGAGGGTGTGGAGTCTCCCTCACTGAAGATATTCCAGACCTTTGTGGACACAATCTGTGCCCTGTGGCCTGGGATGGCCCTGCTGGAGCAGGGAGGTGGCACTATGTGGCCACTGTGGTCCCTTCCAGCCTGGCCCATTGTGAGATTCTGCGAATATTTCTGGAATAACAGATTGGGTTTACCCCAGTAGCATCTCCTGGGAGTGACAGCAAAGTGCTCACTGATGTCTGCTGGCTTCAGGGTTTGGCTGAGTGTTCATTTTTGGTAGGGCTGGGAACAGGCAACAGGAGCCATCTCCATGCCTGTGACACTGCTATGCCTCAAAGATAAGCCATGGGGACAAGTCAGGTAATATAGAGACTGTCTGTCCTGCTCCTTCTAGCACCTGAGGTGTGCTGGATGTGCTCTGGGGAAGGATATGGAAAAGCTGGGAATGGGATAGTCCTGTTATCCCTTTGTTAATACCAAAAATTGTGTGTCATTGCTGAGCTCGTACCTTGTGTTTCAGAGCACACTGCCCACAGGGAAGAAGATGCTTCCTGGCCTGCTTTCCAACTTCTTTCTTGTAATAATGCTGTTTGTCTCCTAAGCCCTGCATTCCTGTTGTTCCATCCTTCCCTTTGAGAACGAAAACAAGGACAGGTCACTTGCCTTTTTGTACGAGGATCTCTCTGGACATCTCTGAGAGGGGGAGAGGGAGCAAAGGAAAAGAACCACACAAAACAAAGTGAGGGAACATTTTTAATTGGAAGTGTTTTGTTTTCGCCAGGATTTTAACTTTGGAGAGAGCCTCACAAATACTCTCTCAGGGTCCTCTGCTGAAGGGCTTTATTCTGCCGCAGGCGCCTTTCATGGTGCAGCACAATAGCTTTTGTTTCAGAAGTGTGGGGCAATGAGGACCTTGAATGCCAGAGGTCTGTATTATATCCATAACTGTAGATTTGGATGGTGGAACGGAGGTTGGGGGGAAGGTGAGAATGAAAAATTTCTCCATTGTGTAGATGGAGTCCTTCCAGCAAACACTGGCACAATAGGAAGCACATTCTTAAGAGCTGAAGCAGACTGTGGATAAAGACTCCCTCATTTTGTACATAATGGTCCCTGTGCTTTAACCTTGTACAGCTGCTATGACACCTGCTTTTCAAAGCCTTTGTGGGAGAACAAGCAGAGCTTTGTCTGCCATACACATTCTGTGCCACACATGTTAACATTTCTCTTTTTGTATTTACTTTTGTTTCCCCCACCTTCTCTCTCCCTCTTTTTTCTTCCTTCTTCTTCTTTTTTTTTCTTTTTTTTTTTTTTCAAACATAACAGTTATGAATGAATGGCTGAAAAGTAATTTCAGCCTTGATTCCGGCATCGTGTCCAGTCTGGAAGTCTGCAGATATTGTAATGCAGAATAAAGGGCAGATATTAGACTGGGGAGTGCTGTGTTCCCTTTCTAGCAAAGCCTCATCCTTTGTGTCTCCTTCCTCCCCCTTTCCCCCATTTCCCTCCCTTCCCAACTCTCTGGCTCAGGTTTGAAAGGACAGGCAGATCGCCCTTTCAAACATTGTCCCCTCCAGCAGGAAGAGCTGCAGGACTCTGTGGCTCTGGCTCGCTCACCCCTGGGACTCAATGGGATTTGTCTGGGATGGAGGATGGAAGTCCAGGTCACCATTCTCATGAGGAGATGGGAAAGGTTTGCAGCACCAGCATCCTCGAGCATCTTTTCTTGGGCAGGGATCCAACCCTGAGCAAAACAAGCTTGCAGCACATGGGGTGTCTGGGATCTTCCCCTCCCTGTGCCATCTGCAGCAGGAGCAGGGCACCGACATGGTGTTCTGGATCACCTCATAGCTCCCCCATTCCTAAAATTCCTTGGCTGAGAAGGTGTCGGCTCCAGGGGGCAATGGGAACAGGAAAACACTGTTCTTGATCTGTTGAGGAATAAGGGGATGATGGCTCTGACCCATGGAGCAGCTAAAACCCAGATCTGAGGTCTGATAATGAATCGTGCAATGACAAGGGAATTGATTGGTGGTGTCACTCCACAGAGTTATCTGGAGTAGGGTGATCTGCCAGTGCCTCATCCTGTAGGTCATGGATCACCTACATGAGGATTTGGGCAGACTTCTCTGCTGGAAGGTGTCCTTGTCCATGGTAGAGGTGTTGAATGAGATGGCCTTGAGAGTCCCTTCCAACCCAAACCATTCTGGGGTTCTCTGATCTCTGTAGGAAAGAGTTACTTCTCCATTTCCCTGCACAAGCAGGATCAGGACTGACAGAGGCCGCCAGTGTGGTCCTGCTGCTCCTCTGAGCATCCCAGCTCTGGCAGAGAATTCAAGCTGGAATGAGCTGGGATGATGCTGGTGGCTTTATTCTCTCATGAACACAACAGGAACCAGAGCAGGAGCAAATGACCAGAGGGAAAAACTAGTGATCCAAAGTTGGTTATTCCAAGCAGGATGCACTGCCTCTGGGCAGGACAGGTTAACAGGTCCAAGGAGCAGCAAAACCCTTAATAACCACCCCCATTCAAATTATCTGGGCTTTATTATTCCATTTGTTCTTGTGGCTTGGGAGGTTTCCTTTTGGTTTGTGGCTGGCAAACCCAGCTCTGTTCAAAGGCAGATTTTAAGGGATAGAGGGAAACATCTTCTCCTCAGTTAACCTCCCCCTTCACAGAGCATGTGGAAGGGGTGGGGAGGATCCCCAGTGATCCAGCCTCTCCACCAGATCCAGCTCTTTTCCAGCTCTCGTGTCCCTGCAGCGTGAGAGGAGACATCAATGACAGTGAGAAGCCTGGGGCAGGAGAGGTTCCCAGCTCCCAGACACTATACTTATATTTTCCTTTTTTTTCAAAGGCAAAAAAGAGGCCAAAATCTGAAATGAAAGGCAGAAGCCTGGCTTCTGAAATCCCTGCTTGAGTCTCAATTTTTCATGAGAATAACCCAGACATTTATTTCATGCTTGCTTTCATTTCTAATTATTGGCGGGAAGTGCCAACCACATTCACTTGATCTTTAGCATGTTCAGACTTGTTGGGCAAGGCAAAAATCCATGGATGTATCCAGAGGACATCCACTGCCTGCAGAGTGTGAGCAGCTGGCAGGACAGCAGGCAACTGCAGCTGGAGCAGGGCTGAACACTGAGCTTCAAATCTTGGATGCTGGGAGAGATCCATGGGCACAGACCCTGCCTTAGGACTGTGTTCAGCAGAGCTGCTGCCCAAACTGGGAGACTCTGCTGAGCTCCATGTTCTTCCTGAAACATCCCATCCTTCCATGACCTGAATCCAGGCAATATTGCTGTTTTAAGTGTCTTTCTCATTAAACTGGTTTGGTGTGAAGCTTGGACATGGGAACCTTCCAAGTCCAGACACTGGGAGCTGAATGTGAAATAGCTGAATGAGAATGAGGAGAAATTAGAACTGCTAAAAACCAGTTCTCAAGGTTTTCTCAGGAATCCTTAGCAATCCAAGCAAAACCAATCCTTGCTTGGTTTTCCAAGCAATCCTTAGCACTGGACTGTGCTGCACAAGGGTTTGCTGGAAGGGAGGTGTGAATCCCAGAAGGCTGAATTTCAGTGTATCCTCAGAAGCAGGAATTCTTCTTCATTTAACAAAAAAAAAAAAAAATAAGAAGGAAAAGAGCCAGAGTGGGTGCAACTCACCCGTTCAATATTCATCCCTCCTTCATGTCAGACCCCCACGTTCAGTTCACGCCTCCATCTCTCAGCTGTTAATGGAGCAGGAGACAATTCCAGCACGGAGCCATCCGGAGCATAATCCTGCCATTTGAAAGCACATAAAGGCACTTCATAGCAGCAAGTGTCAATAGCCACTCCCCTATTGATATAACATCCCTTCCCTCCTCCATAAACTCCTGCTGGCAAAGAAAATAAACAAGGGTTAGATGAAATCTAACCCCAGCATAGCTATAAAAGATGCTTCATAAAAAATAATAAAATAAACCAACCCACAAAAAAAGTGATGTTTAATCTGCTAATTCATGCTCAGGGCCCTGTTTCTTGTTTAGGGAGTGTGTGCAGAGAGCAGCTTGGATTCAGGAGAGGGGAAAAACACAGCTCAGATCCTCCACCACCAAAGCTGCTGGGAGACTTGGCAGACACCAGATAAAAGATTTAGTGGGAAGGGGAAGAAGCTGAAGCTGAAGAAGCCCTTAATCCCCAGTCTCACTGCAGAGCACTGGACATCCCTGCATCCCATGCAATGTTTGCATCCCACAGCAGCAGTGATGTGCTGCCAGAGGAATTTGGAAGGGAACCAAAAGCCAACTTGCTGCAGACATACAGCTCTCACTGGGTCTTGCTGCAGCCTCAGCTGAGACCCCAGAGATGCCCCACTAGATTTGCCTCTTCCATCCCACCTCTCTGGCAGTAAAAAGGAAGAACTTAGGCACCTAAATCAAGAAAAACAGACTACAAAATCTCTCTTTTGGCAGCTGAGGTTCTGATAGCCTAGAATCCTTGCAAGAGCACATGTGCAAGGATGCCTCATCCCTCGAAGTGTCCAGGGCCAGGCTGGATGGAGCTTGGAGCACCCTGGGCTAGAGGAAGGTGTCTCTGCCCATGGCAGGGCATGGAATTTGATGGGCTTTAAGGTCCCTTGCAACCCAAATCATGCCATGATTATGGAATTCTATGCAAGGGCTGGCCAGTCCTGGGCCAGTCCCTAGGAGAGTCTCAGGAGAAGGTCTGACCTGCTGGGAGGAGGAGGGCTGGACACCCCTTCCCTAATCCCACCTGAGTAGGCTTATCCTTCCCCTAGTGTCCCAGCCCAGGTAACTGTACCCAGCAACATTCCTGAGATGTGAACACCAGCCTAGGAATCCTTAGGGAATCTGGGATCCATAGGGCTTTCCAGATCTAACCTCTGTCTGTCACTCTGTGCTCCTTAGGAAAACATGGACCTGGAATGTGTCTGAAATTCCCAAGGTTTCCCTGCTGCCACACAACTCCCTGCACTGGCTGCAGGAATTCTCTTGGATATCAGCCTTCCCACTCCACCTGGGAGAGGTTTAGTCCTCACATGGAACTCATGAAACCCATCCTGAGACCCACATCAGGCAGGGGCACATGAGGCATCACCAGACTTGTGCCCTTTTCTGGATCTGAGACTGGGATTTGGGAGAAGAGTCCAGGCTCTGGAAAATTACAGACCTTCCCAAGAATGCTTGCAGAAGTTTAATCTCCTTCCTGCCCATCATCCTGGAAGTTTTTTGGAAGGCCTTTCCCTTTGTTTCTAGGAGCTGAGGTTTTTTGGGAGGCTACTGGTGTTCTGTATGGGCAATAGAACCTTCTGAAAGAAAAAAATAACTACTACAAAAAAAAAAAAAAAAATAAAGAAGAAGAAAAAAGTAAATTACTGCAAAAGTGGGAAAAGGCACCTTGGATGTCCTGGTGGAGCACAAGGATGTACTTAACTTGCATGGAAGCAACCCAGAGATGTGAGGAGGGGCTTTCAGAGGCCAGGGAGGGGGTGAGGCAGTGGTGACTTGGCCCTGTCCAGTTTTTCCTTGGGTCAAATGAAAGATGATTTGCAAAAAAGGAGCCCCTGATTGGTTAATGAACATCTCTCAATTTACAGCAGCAGAATGCTGGGTGCCATCAAATGCAAGCCCAAGTTAAAGCTATGACTGCTTTAATAATCAATGACTGCAGAGTATTTAAAAAAACAGCGAAGCTTTCAGGGGCTTAAGACTTATTGCTCGCATTTTCTCAGCTTTCTTAAAGAAAAAAGGGGTGTTGTAGAAAATGGTCAAATTTATCATTTATAGCAAAATATTAATGTAGCAGCAGGAGACTTGATGTGGCCATCTATCTCCAAGCATTCAGACTTCAAAGGAAGCATAAACACGAAATTAATGGTTTGTCTAGTGTAAAGGAAAAATAAATGCAAATGTAGCCTCATTAATACCAAGTGGGTGACTTCTTGGTTTATGGGGTTTGGATTGATTTTGTCAAAGGCCAATAGATTTATTAAAAATGTCTTTTAAATTTAGCATCCCTATACCCATTAGTTGAAAGAAATAAAATTCTCTGCAATCGCCACCACCTCTCCTCCTCCTCTCCCCCCGCTCCCTGGATGTTGTTTTACCTAAATAAAGTTCCTGCATTAGGACTCACTTTGCCCTGAAATATGTCTCTTGTAGGAGCTGCTATAAACGTCAGCATTTTCCCCGGCATTGGTTTATGGGCAGAGTGAATTTTAATGGCATCGTAATCTCGCTGCAATCAATTGTGCTCCATGGGAGGGGAAACCTCGGGGAGTGGCCATTAACCACAGCTCTGCATCACTCCAGGCCTCAGGAGCTTCCAAAGGGATTTTTTCCCCTGGGTTTTTTTTCCATACCTGCTCACCAAATGTTTGTTCTGGGCTGTTTCTTCCCCTTCTCCATAGCTCCAAGAACTTCACTCCTCAGGGTGAGGTTCTGGCTGGGACATCTCACATCCATCCCCAACCCACCAGAAGAGGATGGGATGTTTTCCAGGTGTCCCAGGGATAACAATGGCAGCTGGTGGCTGCCACCCCTTGAGTGACAGGGTGGCTGAGCTGATTTAACCCCTCCAACAAGCCCTGTCACAACACATTCCATCACCCGCACCAAGGCACATCCCCAAAACCAGAAGCTGATGCACAGCATGGAGGTTTCTTTGGGAAAATACAATAATACAACCTTATAGTCCCACATCACATATTTTTGGGTAGCTGCACAGCTCAAAATCACAATGCACTGCTTCAAAATCATTTGGAAGTTGTCCCAAACCACAATTCTTTGGTTAAAGTTGATTTGTTCAGGTCATCTTAAAGAAAGGACTTACAAAGGTGTTGCTGTGTTCCCACAGCTGTATGGAAAAATGAAAGTGTCATGGGATAAAAAGAGAAGGAGAGGAAGAAGATCTGAGCCCCAAGGATGTGATGGATTGAGTAAAGACGAGATGAGGAAAATGTGTGAGAGCAAATCTAGACTGGGATGGAAGAGATATAAACTCAGAAAAGGCCTGGAACTGGGAAATTTGGAATTCCTGTGAACAGAGGGAATGAAATGCAAGGGAGACAAATCCCAGATCCCAGAATGGGCCAGGCTGGAAAGGACCACAGTGAGTCCATCTGGTGCCACCTCCCTGCTCCAGCAAGGCCATGCCAGAGCCCATGGCACACATTGTGCCCAGACAGCTCTGGGATATCCCCAGCGAGGAGACTCCACACCCTCTCTGGGCTCTGTTCAGGGCTCAGGCACTGCCCAGGAAAGTTCTTCCTCATGTGCAGGTGGAGCTCCCTGGGCTCAGTCCCTGCCCGTGGCTCTGGTGCCATTGCTGGGCCTGGAGCAGAGCCCGGCCCTGCTCTGCCCCTCCCTGCAGCCAGGGCCAGCCAGGGCTGAGGGCCCCTCTCAGTTGGGGCTCCTCTCCAGGCTGAGCAGCCCCGGCTCCCTCAGCCTTGCCTGGGCACCCACATGCTCCAGGGCCCTTCCTCCACAGCCTCTGCAGGCCCAGCTCCCTCAGCCTTTCCTGGGCACCCACATGCTCCAGGCCCTTCAGCATCTCCACAGCCTCTGCAGCCCCGGCTCCCTCAGCCTTTCCTGGGCACCCAGATGCTCCAGGCCCTCCAACATCTCCACAGTCTCTGCAGCCCCAGCTCCCTCAGCCTTATCGGGGCACCCAGATGCTCCAGGCCCTCCCTCCTCAGCCTCTGCAGCCCCAGCTCCTTCAGCCTTTCCTGGGCACCCAGATGCCCCAGGCCCTTCAGCATCTCCACAGCCTCCACTGGTCCCACTCCTAAGAATCATCACCCTCACCACACAGAAAAACACAGTGTGGCTTATATTGCTGTGCAAAAATAAGAATTAAAGTATTAGATTACCTAGGAATTGAAGTTTTACACTGGGTTTAAGATTGCCAAGGGATGCACCACCTGCAACCCAGCAAAAGATGCCACTTGGGCACAGTGATTTATTCTGTAATTTTTGGCAAGTCCAGATTTGCAAATTTTCTTTCCATCAAAATACAGGATGTAAATAGATATTGGGCTCTAGTGGTCTGTATTGCAAGAAGCAATGGTAAATTTGGAATATAGGTGGAGTCCCTTTGAATCCAGTTGATAGCGCAGGATGAATCCGCTCAGAATCATCCACTCAGGCACACACAGGAGACATGGATGTTGGGAAATAATGGGATAATTTAAAAATAAAAACTATCCCATAAAAACGATCCCCAAAAAAAACCTGTATGCAACTGCATTTATGAAATGAAATAATGAAAACCCACAATCTGAAGCTTTGTTAAAACCAGAAATATTTTCAGGGCAGGAGCCCCTGAGTATCCACAGCCTACCTGGCAAAGGCCTCCGTGCCTTTGCCTTTCCCTGCCTGGTGTGTGAATTCCTAATAAAAGTGACCCCATCTGCTGTCACTATCCATGCATAAATCTCGGGGCTGACAGCGATTAGCACAAGACAAACGGTCAAAAAACCTAACACTCTCCTTGACCTAGAAATCATCAATTCAGGAAAGCCTCTGCAAACAGCCTGGAACCTGTCAGCAGGGCTGGGAGGGGAACAAGTCTCCCAGCTCATTTAAATCTTGTGGATGCAAAAGGTTTGTCCTACACAGGCAGGTCGAAATCAAACCCAAATAAGAGCAGAAAACTCAGCACAAACCACACACAGATGCTTTGTTTCCTCCTAGCAGAAGCAAAATATTTATGGGAAAAGAAACCTGATTAGGTTCTCATTTGCATCCACATCCAAATGCAAACTCGGCTTCACGGGGATGTTTTAAACTGGAAATGCCATTGCAGCCTGTGCAGAGCAATTCCCAAGCCCCCAACACAAGCCAGAGCTGACCCTTCCATGGAAATCTTCCCGGCTAGGCTTTTCTGAACACACAGAAGAAGTCGGCAAGGAGCTGGACCTGTTGGGAAAATGCTTCTTCTTGTGCTTGCAGTGCTCTCTGCCTTGTAGCAGAGAGGAGGGATCCTCACTGAGCTCACACAGTTGGGAATGGGCGTCTCCAGTCCTCCCTCAGAATCAGAATGCCAAGATTTTGGCGCAGCCAGAGCACAGTTCCCAAAAAACCCCAAAACAAAACAAAAACAAAGCAAAACAAAAAACCCCAAAAGCAAATGGTTAGATAAGGGCAAGGGCCAATCCTCCTCCACCTTCACCAGATTTGTGTTGTCCCTCAAAGGGAGAGTGGAAGAATTTGGGTGTCTGATGGAGGAAGAACTCAATTGCAAGGAAAATCTGAGTGCATAAGGAATGCCAAATCCCCTAGGGGTAACCCAGCAAATGAGGAGGGCTGTGTGGTAATGAAGCATTAGGTGGAACAATCCCTTATCCCGTGTCAGCTGTTTCCTGGGAAGTGTGCCTGGTGTGAGCAATGCCCACAGCCCCATGGATCCAGCCAGTCCCAAACATTCCACACCACTGGCACCCAACTCACATCTCCCACTTTGTCTTTCAGGAAAAATACTACATTGCAGGAGTTCAGGGCACAGCACCCCCGCTACTGAGTCGAGCACTGGGAGCAAGGAGAGATGGATGGTGTCAGGGATGGGGTCAGGAAAGGCACCACCTCATCCTGCTGGGGCACAGGGACAGCTCAATCCTCCTGATACAAACTGGGAACCTGGGTGCATTGGGATTCTCCAGTCTTGCTGATACAACTGTCCCTGCAGCCAGCACTAAAACACCAGCCAAGACTGCCTTTGTCCCCAGTTTGGGATGGACTCAATTCTTTGGAGCCACAGCAGGTCCAGACCTGGAGACAACACCACAGCTCAGCTGAGCCTGCTGGGCTGCCTCTCCCTCTGTGCCTTTCCAGCTCCTCTGGAGCCGTAATCAGCCCTTGGAGCAGGCACTGAGCACCAGGAAGCTCCCAAACTGGTGTCCTTTATGAAAGCTTTTTGTCTGGCTGCAGAAGGAGCCAGTCAATACCTCCGGCTGCTGCTTCTCCGCCTTCCCCCAATGCTCCAGGGCCATTTCCTGGTGCCCATACTGGCAGCAGAGGATGCTACTCTTTTCCCTTTCTCATTTCTTCTTTTTGATAGAACTCAGAAAAAATCATGAATACCTGCCGTGAGTGCATTCCTGCTAAACCTGCAGCACCTCTAATATTGGCTTACAAAGTGAGAGACATCTTGGCAACCCTCTGAGGCTTGTCTACACTGCCACTGCCATGGTCCTCACTGGGCAGCTGGGAATGAATCCAAAGCACCAGAGCAGAGCAGCTCTGTGCTGGCAGAGACCAGTTCATGCAGCAGTCATTGCACAGGGAAGATCACCATAGAAGAAAAACAGGATTATGGGGGATGTTTCTCTTCCAGTCTTCAAATAGCATGAAAAAAAAAAGATGAGCCATGCTTAGGGAAAATTCTCAGAATATACCTCCTTGCCCTTTTTATATTTTAAAGGCCCTGGAATGCCAGGACAAGGGGTAATGCCTTCTCTCTGCTAGAGGGTGGGCTTAGATGGGATATTGAGAAGAAATTGTTCCCTGTGAAGGTGGTGAGACCCTAGCACAGGTTGTCCAGGGCAGCTGTGACTGCCCCTGGATCCCTGGAAGTGTCCAAGGCCAGGCTGGACAGGGCTTGGGGCAATCTGGGATAGTGAAAGGTGTCCCTGCCCATGGCAGGGGGTGGAACTGAATGGGCTTTAAGATCCTTTCAACCCCAAACCATTCTGGGATTTAAAGATTTCTGCCTCCAGGCACAGCCAGTTACCATCTTCCCCCAATGAGCTCCTGTGATCAATGGGAAAGGAGCTTCAGTGGGATGGACCTTGCTGGGATGTTCCCTGACAGCTCTGCATGGTCTCATCTCTGTGCTTCCAACCAGGCTACACTGGAGCTTGCACTGGGTTCCCTCTGCCTCCTCCAGGCCCATTCAGATCCCATGGAAGGGAACACTCTTGCCTGGGTGTGCTGCCTCTGCTGGGGTCTGCCCAAAGAACCCAAATGTTGTTCCTTGCTTTGCTGTGTTTGTACTGCTCCTGGTGGAGTCTCACAAGGATTGAGTCTGTCTCTCTTCCCTCCAAGAAGAGCAAAATCACGGTTCTTATCCAACACCACGCCCAAAATCTACCCCACAATCTCAGAAAAGGCTGGGTGTTCAATTAGCCATGGTTGTTAATTGACCAGTGTGGTAGCTTGAAAAATTCCCTACAGCACCCAATACACAAATGAACATTTCCTCCCTCTGTGATGTCCATCAGGCCAGGTCTGGAGCTGTTGCTGCCCTGCACACACACATTCCCTGGCCAGGCTGCTGCAGACCTTCCCACTGGTCTGAATTGTCCATCAGGCCAGGTCTGGATGTGCTGCTGCCCTGCACACACACATTCCCTGGCCAGGCTGCTCCAGACCTTCCCACTGCTCCCAATTGTCCAAAGGGTCCCCGCACTCCTCCCGCACCAGCAGCTCAGGAAACCAGGTCTTCCTCCTGCATGTACCAACATGAGCCTGAGATAATGAACGAGGCCTAGAAGAAGAGAGAAATCATCAGGGCTGTTAATTTGACACCAACTCTTTTGATCTCCTCTTCAGATCATAAGGGAAGGGTAAGTGTGCTTCCTTTTAATCTTCACTCCCGCACTTTAAAGGCCTCAATAATGTTCCCACCAACCAGATCATTTTCATTTGCAACTCTAATTAATCTGTGAATAAATATGCTTCGGAGAGGTGGATTGATTTAAATGAGGGCTGTCTTTTCACCTTTAATCTATAATGCTGCATTTCTCTCTCTTGAGAAAATAGCTCCTAGCTTGCACTCTCTGCCTTTCTCCCCAAGTTCATGCAAGGCTCTTTCTCCTCTTTTTTATTATTATAAAATAATGGCTTCAGCAGGTGAATAAAAGGTTAGGCAAGTTTGACAAAAATGGGAAGCTATTCACCCTTGCTACCTTTAATCTACTGCATTCTCCTCCTAATGAGTGTAAATTACCCAAGCCATTTCACAGAGCCTTTCTCTGGCATAATACCTCCGGCAGCCCATTCTCACAAGGGCGGGTTTGTATTATTAGTATCAGTATTATCTTTAATCTTTTGTGGTGTGAAGAATGAGGACAACACACGGATCCACACCAGGCAGTGGGAGCCAGGCCCAGGGTAACTGGGCTGTGTGAAGGAATGGGCGCTCCAGCAGGAGGATCCGGCATCCTCAGGGGATGGAAACTCACCAAAAAAATGCCCAGCCTTGCAAAGCTTGGCTGAAACTTTCTCTAGGAGTCTTTAGTGACTTCAGCCCCAAAACCCATCCAGCTCCACAGAGAAATGGGCCAGACAATTCCCATCTCTGATGTGAGGGTCCCACTTTGGGAAGGTGATGGATCTGGAGATGCTGGAATGTCTCACTCATAGGGATGTTGGGGAGTGACCCTTGGTGGAAGTGAAGGAGCATCCTGGACTCATTTAAGCTGGAAAACACCTCTAAGAACATTGAGTCCAACCAGGCCCATCATTAAACCCTTTCCCCAAGCACCACATCTACACATTTTTTAAACTCTTCTGGGCACAAAATCACAAGGTCTGAGGACAGAAGGGATGAAGAAGAAATCTAATGTAAAACATCCCCCACAACCTCCAAGAAACCCCAAATGAAGGGGAGGTCTCAGAGGAAATCTGTCAATGCCCATCTCAAATTGCCCAGTAACTGAGAAGGAACCAAACGAGGGTCAGATGCCAAGGAGAACCTCAGCAGGAGTCTCACATCTTCACTGATGATCTGGAGAAGGCATTTACAACATTTCTCCTGGAGGTACTCAAGTCTAATCAGAAGATATGAAGTAAAAGTGTCTACAACATACAGGATATGGGCAGGAAAAGGGCAGGAAAAGAATAAGGCACAAGGTTGGGATCTAATATCCTCATCCCCAGAGAGAAAAGCAGCCTTGGAGATCACACAGAGCACAAGGACTGCTGCAGGTGAGCACTGTTTGTCTGCACTCTCAGACAAATAAGGAAACAAACAGACAATCCAGAAGAAATCAAGGAACAGACAATCCTCAAGTGGTCAAGATGACTTGAGGAATTGCCTGAGAGGCCACAGCAGGAAGCAGGATGAGAGCACTTGCTGCTTCACAGTGATTTGGGGAGTATTGGAAACAAACTGGGAGCATTACCACTTTTCCATGGAATTCCTTACATCCACTGGCCCTGCCAGATCCATGGAGCCCAATGATCAGCATCAAGCCACATCCCTCACTGGTAAGAATTGATGCCACCCCTCAGCATCCATGGGCATCTCCTGCCAGCTGGGATGCAGACAAGGAGGGCTGGGTATGGCTGGGGAGCAGAACCAACCCGGGAAACTCTCCTAAACTTGGCCATGCTCTGAGGAACAAACGGAGTTTCCACTTGGTTCAAGATAATAAAATACCTAAAAATCCTCCTGGAGCGGCATGAAAATCTTGGTTTTGCTTCAAGCAGTAGCTGGGCCGTTGAGGAGCCCAGGCTGTTGCTGAGGCCTCCATCATTCCTCTCATCTCCACCGGCCCAGGTCCCCATTACTTCAGTTATATTATATGTCTTGCTTTTATTTTTTATATTTGCCACTTGTGATTATTATTCTGCAGCCTAAGAATGCCTGATATTCAGAGGCCCTTTGTTTCACTCTCATTATGCACACATATATGTTCAAGGTCGCCAGTTAGTCTATTATTCAAGTGGGCACTTTTTTTTCCTGTTTCATCCCCCCCTCTCCCCAAAGAGGCTCAGTTCAAGGTCTCACATTCTCTGCTTTTTCCCTTAAGTTTTACCATTTCTCTTCCTTAGAAAAACATTTTCCCTTGCCTCACATTCTCCAGCAGCTTCCATTCCATTCAACCCCTGCTAATACATATATCCAAAAGCAGCCCAGGGCAGACCCCACGCCAGCTGCTGCTGTTGTTTTAAAAGAATCAAAGCAAGCTCTCTATTTCCTTCCACTCTCCAACAATTTCTTGAGTTGCAAACTTCAGTACAGAGCATTCTTAGAGGTGCCCAGGAGATTTTCAGAGCATTTTCAGCAGTCCTGACAAAATCTCAGGCTGCTCCGTGGGGATTTGGGTGATAACCACAATAGAACACACTCACTCCTGCCATCAGACAGGAATTTTGGCTGCACTGCTGTTGTCTTACTTGCAACAAAAGGTGAACCAGCAAGGAATCACCCAGTAGGCTCATGTTTAATTTTGGATGAACAAGGTAAATATTATTTTAGCCCCCTACAAACCTATTTGTTTGTCAAGTGACACCCCCCTCAGCAAAGCTCCCTTTACTATCAGTCATCTCTCATTATCCAGGTATGTTTATGTATGTGCAGGGAAAAAAACAATGGAAATGCTTTCTGAGCCCTCCAAGGAGGAGCCTCACAGCACCCACTCCTGTGAGTGAGTGCAGCTGTGACTCCACAGTGTTGCACTTTGAGACAGCCAAAGAAATGAGGAAATTCAGGCTGTTCCACTTGGGATGGAGCTCACCAGAAGGAGGAAACTGCACTTTTATGTGCAGGATAAAGCTCCTGCCCCAGGGAGAGGAGCCAGTTTGGGAAGGAGGTGCCTTCCCCAGGATGGACACTGCAGCTGCTGGGGCTCTGTGCTGCTCCATCAGTGGCACAGCCTGGCTGGGAACCACAGACACATCCAAAGAAAAGCTGTCAGGGGATAAAAATGGGGGCGAAGAGTTAATGGGAGCCAGTTGCACCTCTGCCAGCAATACAGAATCATGCAATGGTTTGGAATGAGAGGGACCTTAAAGATCATCCAGTCTCACACCTTGCGATGGCAGGGACACCTTCCACTATCCTTGGGTGGTCCAAGTTCCATTCAACCTATCCTGGAACATCTGCAGGGATCCAGGGGCAGTCATATCTTCTCTGGGCACCCTGTGCNTGAACACTCCCAGCTGTGCCAGCCTTTCCTCCCAGCAGAGCTGCTCCATCCCTCTGCTCACCCTGGTGCCTCCTCTGGGCTCTCTCCAGCAGCTCCAGCTCCTTCCTGTGCTGGGCCCCAGGGCTGGGGCAGCTCTGCAGGTGGGGTCTCACCTGAGCAGGGCAGAGGGGCACAATCCCAACCCCTTTCCTGCTGCCCACCCTGGGATCAGCCCTGGATACCCTGGAGTGGGTGCATGGAGAAGATCCCAGACCATGGGGAAGATGTGCAGAAGACACCCTGTATTTGTAAAGGTTTTTACACCTTTTCCTTTCCTTGGGCTCAGCCCCACAGACCAGCTCTGTCACCTTTGTGGGACATCACCCAGACGGAAAAATTTCATTTTCCATGGGGTCACCAGGAGCAGTTTCTGAACACTGGAGACTTTACTGAAGTCATGGAAGCAGGAGATGAAATTTCTTGGCACATGGCACAAGAAGCAGGCCAAGACAAGAAATACTCTGCCATCTCTTATGCACACAGATTTATTTTTTTTCCCATTTAGGAGCAGAAAGAATTCATCTCCCATCCTCTACACCACAATATTTCTCAAGGCCCTCACACCCCAGGTTACCCTCACCACTTGTTTTATTTATAATCTGCTCTGCCCCCTCTTTCTCTTCTTTTTCTGCTTTATTTTTTTCTTAAATAATATTTTTTTCTTTATTTTTTTGTTTGCCAGGCTCAGTCGCAGCACAAGGACATGGGGAAAGACATTCTTTCAATTCTTCAGGCATTGTGGCTGCCTGAAATGGGAAACAAGACAAAGCCAGAGAAGAAAAGCTTATTATGGGCAGCCTAGTTGGAAGAAAATGAATCACCCAAACAGATAGGTTTCAATGATCTCAGGCGAACTCCGCTCTTTATTCCACACACCCGCATCTAATTGTTCCAGAAAATGTTCATCTGCTTCATAATGACAGCAATAATGGAAATGTGAATTTCCTTATGTGAAATAAGGAAAAAAAAGTTTATTCAAGGGTCTGCTTTGGAAAGTACAGCCATAATGCACTTTCTTCTGGGGATTTAATAGAATTTCCTCTCAGAGAAATTGGATGGTTAACAAGGAATTTTTTAAATTTGAAGATTGTGTGAGCCAGAAGAGTTTCCTGCCATGAGAGAGGGCTCATGGGGTAAAGGGACAGGGCAGCCTCCTGGTACTGGAGAAGGGACAGGATGGGAAAACTCAATGGCAGCATTTGCTCTGCTGACAACCTGTCAGAGCCCCTCCTGCTCTGCCCAGCTTTTGTGGGGGATTGAAAACAACTGCCCCAGTTTGAATTCAGAACCTAAAAGTCAGAGCACAACTCTAAACCCTTCCCCAAGATCCAACTGGGCTGCTCCTCCTCATTTGGTGAAGGGTGGCATAAGCAGGATGCTTTTATGTGATTTCCCAGGGCAAGAAGAGCAGAGAAAATTCAGGCTGGGGGAATTTCATGGCAAGCTGGAGCAGAGCCCTGAGTCAAGACAAGCCCAAAAGGAACCACAGGAGAACCCTGGTGTCTGCAAGGCACAGGACAAAAGGGGCTCACTGAGCTTCCTGGAAAAACCTCAAGACCTAAAGTGAAATGGGAACAGCTACATTTCCCTTGGGAACTTCAGAGACAGAGGGAGGTAGCACCAGAGTATGTGGATCTGAGTTCACACTGCGGTGAAAATCTCCTCTTGGCCTGCAAGTCCATCTGATGCTCTTCAGGGGCTGACGGTGCACAAGGCAAAGCAGGATCCTCCCGGCACTGCAGCCCACTCAGAGTCATAGAATGCAGGAATGGCTGTGGTTGGAAGAGACCTCATGGCCCATCCAGTTCCATCCCTTGCCATGGGCAGGGACACCTTCCACTGTCCCAGGCTGCGCCAAGCCCTGTCCAACCTGCCCTTGGACACTCCCAGGGATCCAGGGGCAGCCACAGCTTCTCTGGGCACCCTGTGTGTGCCCACCCTCACAGTAAAAAATTCTTCCTTACATTGAGTCTAAACCTCCCCTCTTTTAGTTCCAAACCATCAACCTGCATCATCCCAGGGCTCAGCCGTAGGTGAAGCCCATCAACTCCAAGACATGGTGCAAAGTGTCCCTGTAACTTAAAATCCAGCCTCTCTCAACTCTGCCTCTTGTCCCTTTCTAAGGCTGGAAATGAAGATTTAGGCCACGCTGGGCATGCAGGAATATTTCCTGTGACAGGGCAGTAAGGGGGTTAAACAAGACAAGGAGAAAACCCTTGTTTAAACTGAAGAGATGTGAAATTGTTCCCTGTGGGAAACGTGGCAAAGTACCCAGCACATCCCTGTGTTCCTGTCTGTCAAACAGAACCGTGCTGCAACTTTCCCAGGAGAACATTTTGACACGAGCTCAGGCAGGAGGCAGGGTTGGAAGGGAGGATGGCTCCCGTTCCATATCCTTGAGCTGCAGGGAAGGGAAGGCTCCATTCAATTCCACAGGATCCTGAAGGACGTGACCAACTTTGAAAGGCATGAGTCATCCGAAGGGAGCCAGGCAGGAGGAGAACTCCTGCAATTCAAGCTGGAATTGTGCTCAAGTGCTTCAAGAGCTGAGGCCTGAGAAAACAGGCTGGCAGGTGCAATTTTCCCCCTGGAGAAATTATAAATCTCCTCTTGTTGATTTATTTTAAGGGGAAGAAAGATTTCTGCTCCATGAGGTGTTTTTTTTTTTTTTCTTTAAAGAACTCCCTGGGCTAGTCCTTGTCTTGATGTGAGGAGCAGTCAAGGAGAAAGAGGATCTGCAGCAATAAAAATTTGCAGAATTTAGGGGATTCTGAAAGAGAACAAGAACAAGCAGGAGATAAAAAAATACATCCAGTGGGTGTCTTCCAGCTCAGCAGCATAAGCTGGCTTGGGGAGAAGAGATGCATGCCTGGACTCCCCAAAACCCGTTTCTTGAGCAAACCTCCCCCAAATTTCAGCCTAATCAGGCATCTGGGTGGCTCAGCAAAGAGGAGCCCAGTTCCTGATGGCAGGAGGCTGCTTCTTGCTGGAAAAGTACTTGGGAAGGACCAGAAGGAAGCATGATATCTCTCATTTTCTTCACATCAGGCTTTTGTCTGTTCACCTCTCTGTTCACTGTTCCCACATGCAGGACTTTTGAGGGAGACATAATGAAGTTCCTTGGGAAAGCTTCAGCTGGGAAAATCCTTAAAAGCTATCTGATGTTCATGTTTAAAGTTGTAATGCTTTAAGTTTTATAAAGTAGCAACCTGGCCGTTCCCAGGGAATTAATTGTGCAATTTCCAGTGGCATTTCAAAGAACAATTCAGGAAATAAACTCCTGATTTCCAGCATCATTTACAGACAAGCAAAAAGCACTTTCCCCCCACCCATAATTCAGATTCATCCCAAAAAGCTGTTTGTTGTCTAAATAGAGACTCTGTTTTAATTGGTGCCCAGTTTACCTTGGAGCAGGTGTCCCTGGAAGCATCCAGGACTAACCTGGGAGATCTCATCAGCAAAACAGTCATCTGAGGCCAGACACTTCACACAGCAGCACCAAGGGCTGATGAGCCTTTTATGTGAGTGGAAATATAAGTTTTTAAAAGGTTTAACTCCCTTTTTAATTTTACTCACATGGAAAAACAAGGAGGAAGCACTTCCACAGCCACATTGCAACTCAGCTCTGCCCCTGAAACCACCTGCACAGGGATGGGTGCCCTGCTGATGGATTTTTGCTCTGCATTTGGAGCCTTAGGGAGGTGAAAGGAAGGAATTCCTGTGTCACAGGTCCTGTGCAAACCCTCAGCTCTTGGGAAAACTACAAATGCACAAAAAGGAACTAAAGGACTCCATGTCACACCAGCACTTCAGTAATCCTGGGATAATTAACTGGGCTTGCAGGGTGAGTTGTGTCACCATCAAGGAGATCTTGAAATTGCCCCCAGGATCTCAGGGGGCTGAGGGCTCTATGTAAGGTGGAGGAACAAGTCTAGAATTTGGGGCTGGGAAGAGCTTTTTGTATTTATAAGCTCTTGGTGACGAAATCAGCGAGTGAATCCCACCATTAAATCACCACATGAGGACCAGCAAGAAGGTGCACTTTGACATGGAAGTCACTGGAGTGAAGAAAAGAGCAAGGAAGAACAAATATCCACCTGTCTTCATCATCAGGGCATCAGAATCTCAGAGCCTGTAGACAGCCCTGCTCAGTGCAGAGCATCTTTTCCCTCCCTTCCCACTTAAAGTAGCACCTCAGTCCCTCAGGGATAGGAAAGAGGGATACAAAACATAAAGAAGCATCTCCCCTCAGGACATAGAGCAGAGACCACCTCCCTCCAGGAGGGATCCACCCAGCACTAAGAACATTCTCAGCCTTCCAGACACCCTTTTAAAGCCCATCAGGCTCTTGGTGAGCTCCTCCACCTGTGCCAGGTAGGACCAGCTGCACCCTGCATCCTCCATCATACCCTTTGCTCAGTCCACATCATGTTCTCTTAAAGGGAGTCTACAAAAAAGCTGGTGAGGAACTGAGGACAAGGGTGGCAGGACAAGGGTTTCCCTCTGCCAGGGCAGGTTAGATGGGATATTGGGAAGAAGTTCTCCCCTGTGAGGGTGGGCAGGCCCTGGCACAGGGTGTCCAGAGAAGCTGTGGCTGCCCCTGGATCCCTGGAAGTGTCCAAGGCCAGGCTGGACAAGGCTTGGAGCCACCTGGGCTAGTGGGAGGGGTCCCTGCCCATGGCAGGGTTGGGACTGGATGGGCTTTAGGGACCCTTCAAACCCAAAGAATTTGATGATTCAATGATTTACTATAATGCAAAGCCTTGCTTCCTTCTAAGACATAAAATAGGTGTTCTCCAAGGTCTGCAGGATTGGTGAGTGAGAGGCCCAGGCACCCTTTCCAAGCCTGCTCCTATTCCTGCTGATGGATGGTGAGTGTTGCATCGAATCTCTTGCTGAATTTGGTCTGGGATCTGACTTCTTTAGACCATCCATGGGGTTTGGTTCCTTTAAACCACCCATGGGATTTGGTTCCTTTAAACCATCCATGGGATTTGGTTCCTTGAAACCACCCATGGGATTTGGTTTCTTTAGGCCATTCACAGGATTTAGTTTCTTTAGGCTGCTTTGACATCCTCCTGATGGGTCCTGATGGCTGCATGGATCCCACACTGCCCCAGGTGCCAGGGACTCTCTGTGCTCACAGCCATCCCAGCCACTCCACACCCACCTCCACAGGGCCCTGGGAACCCTTTCCAGGTGCAGCCCTGACTCTTTTTGTTGTCTCCCCACCTGGATTCACCGGAGCAGGGTGCAGACGCTCAGGGTTGGTTTTTCTGGAGGTGACTCCCATTGTTCCTTCCCCCCCTTGCACAGCTGGGCCGAATGCATGGAAGGTCAGTGAGAAATGAAGCTGCTTTTATCTGCCATCTCCCACCAGCCCTAAGCTGGGTCCCCTTTTTCACACTGAGGCCTAGCCAAGCATGAAGGAAAATAATTTTACCCAATCTCTCTGCTCTAACGCGCACCAACCCCCCGCCCTCCTCTTTTCCACAACTCCCCACCAATCTAAAAGGGAAAGAATTAGAAAAAAAAAAAAGAAAGCCCTTTCCACAATGAAAGCACAGCCAGATAGAAATCTTGGTGAGGCACCACTCTAAATGTGACTGCAGCTTTCAGCCTGTCCTCACTCAAATATCGCCAGCCCCACTGTTTACTCTCCTGCTATAAAAATAATAATAATAATAAAAAATAGTAACCTGGTGATTACTCATGTTCCACATAATTGCAACAGGCAGAGGAGAGAGGAGTGATTAATTTGCCTTGTGAATTATGCATTATTTCCCCAGCTCCTTCCTCCCCCTCAGCCCAGCTCCCAGCACACTTCTCCAGAGCTTTATTATGTATATTTGTGGGATATTGTCACCTGTCCTGGCTTTGCTGGAGTCTGCTGAGGGTGGGTATCAGTGGAGGCTTGGTGTTTAATCCGCTATGAGCACTCTGGGTTTGTTTTTCACAGTCACCAGAGGAGCAGGAGGAGCAAACCCACCAAGCCAAGGCTGAGAGCTGGCCCGTGTAATTCCCAGCTGCAGGATTTAAGGAGCCACACAAAACTTGCACAAATGAGACAAAGGCACTCCAGGCACAGCAAGGAGGCTGCTCCTCGGGCTGGAAAATCCTGAGTGGAAGTGTTCCTTCAGCTCAGCCAAACATCCAAGGTGCTCTCGTGTCTCCTTGTGGGAGCATCCCTGTGCTCCCATTAACAACCCACAGGCCTGATGCCCTGGGCAGTGGTGTTTTCCTCAAATCAGGGTATAAACAACTCCACAGTGTTCAAAAAATAAGCAGATGTGGCATCATAATTAAGCGGGCATGGTGGTACTTGGTCAAAGGTGATGATCTGGAGGTGCTTTCCACCCTTAAGGGTTCTGAGACGGTGTTTGGGTGTTCTTTGTGTCCCAGCAGATACAGCTCAGACTGGTGAAACTCATATCCCTGCCCAGGTGTGCCTTTTTTTGGTTGGTGATGGAGGACATGGAACTCTTGGAGCAAGTCCAGAGGAGAAGCAAGTCCATAAAATTGCTGAGGGGATTGGAGCACCTCCCCTATGGAGTCAGTCTGGGAGAGCTGGGGCAGTGCAGTAAGAGAAGGTTCTCTGGGGACCTCACAGCAGCTTCCAGGGTCTGAAGAGGCTACTGGGAAGCCAGAGAGGGACTTTTCATCAGGAACTGGGGTGACAGGACAAGGGAGAATGGGGTCCAGCTGAAAGATTAAGGTGAGATACATGGAAGAAATTCCTGGCTGTGAGGGTGGTGAGGCCCTGGCACAGGGTGCCCAGAGAAGCTGTGGCTGCCCCTGGATCCCTGGAAGTGTCCAAGGCCAGGCTGGATGGGGCTTGGAGCACCCTGGGCTGGTGGAAGTTGTCCCTGCCCATGGCAGGGGTTGGGATTGGATGGGCACTAAGGTCCCTCTCAGCCCAAACCATTCCACGATTCTGTGCTCCAGACCAAGCTGCAGAAGGGGTCTGGAGAATGAACACCTAGACCTTGGAGAGGCACAAGGACACCAGACACCAGCACTCTGTCATGCTCCACCAATGGTCTTCCATCCAGGAACACCTTCACCCACTCCGTGTCCATCACTCTGAGTCAGCAAAGGACTTGAACATGTCCTCCCTCCCCAGCTTCTGCACAGCTGCTCCCAGGCTCCAGAGTGAAGGTGGGTTTTCATGATTCCATGATCCCATGACCCAGGTATTCACAACAAATGGTCAGAGGCCTTCCTGGGGTCGCTCAACCAGCAGAAACACAGCCCACATGGCAGCACGAGTTCTTTGATCTACTGGGACACCATCTCCTGCCATCTGACTGCTGGGCCTCCCAGAAGAAGGGGATTCAGCCTCCAGGGAAGCATCCCACAGGAAAAGCTGATGTCCCCCCAGTTTTGATCCCTGGTGGTCCCTACAGATTTATATGACAGAGATCTGCTGGAGCAAAATCCATCCCCCTGCAATAGTCCTGTGGCTACAGGTCCCAGCAGCCTCTCCTAATGATGCTCAGAGGACTCTGGCTCTTCCCAGACATCTCCTTGTTCCTCCCAGGGAGAGGCTGGAGGGACAGGGCGTGGAAAGCACAAGTGAACCCTCCTCCAGATCTTCCTAAGGAGATTTTAGGAGAGATCACCTACTAAGGAGAGGCTGGATACAAATTTTCAGGATCTAAAAGCTGATTAAAAGCTCAGATAAGGTCAGCTTTTCCCAAAAGCTGCTTTTGAAAAGCCCTCTGCTTCCCTCTTTTTCCTTCCTCACCATCCAAAATCCCCCTCTGCCTTCCTGAAGGTGAAAGGAGCTGAGACACAGAGGGCTGCCAGCGAGGGAGCTCCCCGTGCTGGGCTGCTGGGTGGATTTGTTCCCTCTGTTTTGTGCCGGGGTGGATTTGTTCCCAGTGTTTTGTGCCTGGACGTGCAGCCCAGACAAGGGGCATTGAGTGCCCCGGGCCCTGGGGACAGCACTGTCCTTGCTCTGCCATCAGGTGCACACAAAGGCAGGAGCCTCTGCAGGAGGAGAGCTCTGCAGAGCTGAAAGGCGATTAGCATATTCCAGAGGGAACTTTTTTGCTCAAAATGAGAATAAACAGAACTGAAGGATTACAAAACCAAACATGGAACATTACATGGAGCAATAATTGCCTCCTATTATTTCCCTGCACTCACCAAAACAGCTATTTAGACAAACAAAAGAGCAAAGAAAGGCAGAGACCAGTGCTGAAAGTTGTTTTATCTCTACTAATCCCCACTGCTTTGATAAGTCTGTAATAGGATCATTTAGCATCTCCAAAGTGCAGCATCTCAGGAAATTTCTCTGTGCAGGCAGGTTGTGCTCAGGTGTCTGTTCCCTGTCTGTCAGGCTCTGGGCACACAGTGGAGGGAAAAAAAATCCCCCTCCATTTTTATGCGTGGATACAGGGAACTTTGTGCACCTTCTTTAGCTGGGACTGCCTCTAAAGATTATTTTATTATTTTTTATTAGACTTGTTTTCCTATTTCATGACCAGGCTGCTTGGGGCAGTGGTGAAATCACCATCCCTGGAAGGGTTCAAAATCCATGTGGATGTGGCACCTGGGGACATGGGTTAATGGTCAATACCAGTCCTGGGGAGTGCTTGGACTCAGTGGGTCTATTCCCACCTTAGCAATTCTGTCATTCTGTTGTTATCAGTTTAGTTAATATGCATGGTCCTTGGTCCAATTTGGGTGCATTTGCCCATATTTAAAGCAGCCCATTCCACAAATGCTGTCAGTCACTGGATTGCCCAAGAAGTTGGGATCAAGGAGTGTGTCAGACACCAGTGCTACTCTATCCCAGCTGCTGGAAACAGCAAATACCAACATTTGTCCTTCATAAGAAGCTTTTCTCAATTGTTTGATATTTTTAGTCCTCACAATGTCCTTTCCCTCTCCACATTATGTTGTTTTGTACCAAAGTCACTCCCACATTCCATTTTTTATGTACTCCAGGAGCTGTGAATTCCATGCTGGTTCCCAGCCGTGCTCTTTCCCATCTCCTCCCA
This sequence comes from Spizella passerina, assembly GCA_013401375.1. Lineage (NCBI taxonomy): Eukaryota > Metazoa > Chordata > Aves > Passeriformes > Passerellidae > Spizella > Spizella passerina. The sequence continues at coordinate 4,691 of WBNQ01032937.1, read as the reverse complement.
GCAAGGACCATGTTGTCATCACTGGTGGCAATGTCTCCATGTCCCACTGCTCCCAACGCACATGGCACGAGCAAGAAACTTTAATTTTCCTCCAAAACAAGCCTTCCACTAAAAACTGTGGTCTAAACTGGTGAGGACATCAAGTGCATGGTCTTGGTTTTGTCCACATGACTGAGCCAAAAAGAGAAATTCCTCAAGGCCAATGCATGTTATTTGTGTCCAGCTTCATCCCCAAATTAGTTTTGTTGTTATGCAGTGCTAGAAATTTGCCTTTGCCTGGAATTTATCCCCACTCTCCCATCTTTTTCTTTGTTGCTTAGTATTTCTGTGTGGAAGAAAAACATGCCCTGCTTCCACCAAGAGGGCAGAGATGGATACCTGGAGTTGATCTGGTGGAACGTGGGGGGTTCGGGAACTTTTTTAATGTTGGATTTAAGATCAATTTTAGCCATTATTTGCCATATCAAAGTTTATGAGCTGTGCACAGAAACTTAATTGCATCAGATTTTTCTGTCAGGAGCTATGCTTTTCTGTCAGATTTTATCTCACAACAAAGAATGGTTCATGCACTACTGCTGGCACATAAGAATTCATGAGCAGCTGCTGGGGGATAACATTTTCTCCATCAGCTGCTGAACTTTTTACCTGTACAGAGCAGCGTTGCCATTGTGCTAGCATAAGAGTAGGGAGGCAAACACCTGGAAACAGCCCCAAAAGGACTCTGTTGCACAAAATTAAGGCCATTCCATAATCGTGCTCCATCTTAGCCAATTCCCACAAAAAAAAAAAAAGTGAAAATAAACTCCTTGATTTTATACATCACTGATGCTGCTGTGCAGACGTGGTGCCATCACACAGTTGTTATCCCTTACACACAGATAAAAACTCCTCATTATGTCCCTTGCCCTTGGACACAAGAAGCTGCTGTACTAAACCCTCAATATATGCAGCAGAGGTGGAATAAAGCAAATATTCCATGTGGAAAGTTGTCAGTGATGGGAAAATGTCAGTGTAGAAGTTCTGAACTGGGATGGTTTTAACAGCAAAACAGAGACAAGCATGTGCGATGCACACAGGCAGGAAAGTTGTATTTATTGGGAAAGAATTCTCTCTGATCATTGTGGGGTTTCCCTGTCAGTGGGAAGGGAGAAATTCCCTTCCCTGAGAAGGAAAGGGATCTGCCTCTGGAAGGAATATTGTCCAGAATTGGAACAGGCTGCCCAGGTGGAGTCCCCATCTCTAGAGGGATTTAGAGCAGGTGGATGTGGCACTTGGGGACATGGGTTAGTGCTGGCTTGGAATTGCTGGACTCAGTGATATTAAAGGTCTTTTCCAACCTAAACAATTCCAGGATTCCACAAGAATTCTGTAGGTATATCTCCCACCCCAGAGCGAAATGAGCTCTGCCCTCACACCCAGCCCTGCACAGTGCATAATGCAAATGTCAATTCCTGCCCCAAAGACCTCCCAGGGCTGGAGAGCAGCAATTCCAGGCCTGGTTTGTATTTCCAGGCAGCACCAGGGCTGTTCCCAAGAGCATATTCCCCGTGGGTGTCTCAGGAGATGTGTGCTGATGACTGTTCCTATTCACAGCAATAATAAGAACTGAAATGAAATATCAGCGCCCCATCTCATTCAGCATATCTCCATTTCAAATCTGGGTTTTGTAAAGAATATTGAGAGTATAATACAGCCCCCTCAGTAACCTGCTCTGCTTTATTACACAATCCACACAAGTTTTCCATTTTTTATTGAATTGGTCACTCAGTCATACTAAACACGGCAGAAAAAGAACAGGAAATAAAAATGAACCAATAAATAAAAGCAGGGTTTCCAAAGCTCTTCTTACTGAAAGGAAAGCTGGGGAGTTCTTCAGAGTTTATCCAGGAGAAAACCATCTTGCTTAGAATAAAATTGTGCAGTGGAACAGAAAATAAGATGTTACTGCAAATGAAATGTATTCTTTAGTGGCAAAAATTAAAGATGTCATAGGAGATAGGCTTGGGCTGTGTCCATCTCCCCAGCTCTTCCCTGGGAATGATGACAGGATAGAAATGCATGGCCAGCCCAAGCCACCCATCGAGGGGCCAGGCAGGGCCACCTGGTCCCTTTGCCACTGGCCCATCCCTGCTCACCCCAGAGCTTTTTAGTATGTTGTGAAAGTGAAGATGCTTAGTTTGCCGTGACATCTTATTTTCTGTTCTGCTGCACAGTGTTATTTTAACCAGAGCAGCCTGCTCCCAGATAAACCCAGAGGAACTGAATGCCTCTGGAAAATCCTGCACTCAGATGTGTGGGAGTGTGGGAGTGCTGGGGAGAGGACAGGGCTGGGACCTGCTGTGGATCCTGGCGGTGTTGTCCTGATTGGGTCTCCATGGAAAAGAATCCATCCGTGCCTAATGTGCAGCTTGGAGGGGCATGAAAGTGAGGATCCCTCTCTGCTGCATGTGCTTTGGAGGAATGCTCATCTCTTTATTAAACCCAGACTGGAACACTCCATACTCTCTGGAAGGAGTTTGGTGTGGGCTCCATGGGGTTTTTGTCTCATTGGGACATGCAGTGAATATTCCTCTACCCCAAATCCACATGGGTTGGAAAGGTGCTGTTCAATCACCAATCACCATGCAGCACCCAAGAGTATCCAAAGAACAGCTTTGGCAGGCAGTGCAACACTTCCTTCCTCTCCAGACACTGATCCTTGGTGGGACATTTAAGGTATCCAATAATTAGTGCTCAGGACATGACCGTGAATTTGTGCTCACCTTTGGGTTCTTGGTGTTCATGGGAGTGTGGGATCATCTCCCAGATCCTGCTCCATTCTTGGCCTCAGGAGCTCCCTGTGCAAAGGATTTCCTTGCTTCAACATCCACTGTGTGAAAACTGTTGTCTTTGATTATTTGAAATGCTCGTATTTCATTGATTCTTCAGCAGTTTTTACATTAGTTCTTCTATGACATTTTTCCTAACTGACTGTTCACCATGGACAGCTTTTATGGGATGGTGGGACAATTGTCCACTGCATTAGGAGTAAAATAAAACCTCAGCATGCCATTTCACCAATATATCAAGCCCTTCACACCAGGAATTAAATAGGTATGAATAAACACCCACTGTAATCAGCATCTCCAGTTTCACAATTAGGAAATGCCTTTAGGCCACCACTGGGTCAGTCTCAGAGCAGAAATCAGTGTCCCTTCCTCAGCTTCATCTCCCTGAGTGTTCAGGTTTTGCCAAATGGACACAAGAAGCTGCTGGAGTCCTCCTCCCTGCCCAGCTCTGGTTCTTGGAGTGGGGAGCACCAGAGATCTGGAGAAGTCCATGGTCCCCCTTCTCCAGTGCCCAGCAAAGGTTCAGGTGCTCCTGAAGGTGGTTTTCCAGGTTTCACGTGGCACCTAAGGATACCCACAGGGCATATTTCAATTCAATTACAGCCTGGGTCAGGAACATTTCACTGCTTTCACTGTCAAGCCCAGGTAGATTCAAATTTTGGTTCTCTGCCCAGGAAAACACAGCCCTAATATCCTGATAATATTGCAGAGTTTAGAACAGGGTCCCCCGCCTTCCTTTAAATAAATGATGACAGAGATAGACAGATCTGGAAACACAAAGAAATAACTTGGGATTGGGATGATGGGATTTGTTACCAGCCCCAAATCAGGGTCTGTAGCCCCTGGACCTTGCTCATCTTTCCAGCAGCTGCTTTGGTTGCATCAATTCCATTGCCTGTAGATTAAAAGCTTTGTTAAAACAAACAATGTTCACCCAAGCACCAGACTCTTGTCTGGGACAATGACAGAACAAATAGTCCCCTCCAGACACACTTTGAAGTCCTGAAGTCCTCAAAGTCCCTAAACCAGATGGCAAAATCTTCCTTGAACAGTCTTTCTCAGCTAACACAGCCCAAGCTAGCTGGAATATGATGAGTCCCAGCATCTCCACCTCTTTTCTGTTTCTTTGGCCAGTTCAAACTGGAAACACTCTGTATTCCTGGAGAAAGGACTCCTGCTTACCTCACAGCTTGGGTCAAACTTTCCCATTAGCACAGACAGGTTTTCTTCCCTACTGTTGGTCATTTAAGTTTTACTTGCTCCTCTCTCAGTATTTGTAATGTAAATGGGAAACTTTTCATTCAGAAAGACCAAAAGGAAACATTTACTCTTCCTGGGTGTTTCCTCCAAGACTTTTTTAGAAATACTATTGAAAGTTTATAAGTATTTCTGGTCAGCCAAATGACTCAGAAGTGCTGGCTCCTTTTTTCACCACCTGTAGCCACCCAACCACATCATCCACTCCTCTTCCCTGAGCAGCAGGGCTCCACCACAGGATGGTCTGTCCTCTCCAAAAACAGGGTTTGGGAGTGTGAACTGAAGCTGTTGCAGCTCTTCAGTGGAGTGTGGAAAAGCCTGAACAACCATTGTCAGCCAATCATGCTTTGCACCAGCAGCAGGTAAAGAAATGTGTCCTTCCATGGTGCAATTCACCTGGAAACAGCAGATTCTCCCTCTCACCACCAGGTTATAAATCCACCCCCAGTTTTGTGATCAGCCCCACCTCATCACTGAAAAGGAGGTGGATGTGGCCCCTGGCCTTGAAGTCACCCCTTGCTGGGCAGGAAAAAAAAAACACCATGGCCCACACAAAGGTGACTGGGATCTTTGGGAACAGAGGAAAATGTCGCAGACATCTTTTAT
>WBNQ01032931.1:24107-44757 GCA_013401375.1 Spizella passerina | reverse complement strand
TCTGTTCTTAATCCACTGGGATTATTCTCCTTCCATCTTCTGTACACAAAATGTGCTGCCCAAAAGCATTCTTAAGAAAATTTAAATTCGGGATCACTTGGTAAATAGTTTGTTCTTTGGTAATATGCAGTTTGTCAGAAATTTGACATTGCATTGAAAGCTCCTGATTTAATTCTGTCAGCCTGACTTAATTTTCTGTTCTATATTTGCAATTAGTGGTAAAGGTTACACCTTAGGAGATGCTCTGGATTCCTGAAATCACATTAGTGACGAGTTGTTTAATCAGCAGCACTATTTAAAGGTGCTTGAAAATAACATTGTGCCACTATGGCTGTGAGAGAGTTTGTATGAGGTGTTGAAGGCACGTGCAATGACATGGGAATAAAGAAAAGCTGTAAGGCTGAAACAGGCAGTGCCATGCTAAAAATGTAGGGTGGGAATCAAAGAAAATCACTTGGTGGTTGCTGTCTTTTCTTGAGGCAGGAACAGAGGACTCTTGGTCAGCAAAATGAAAATGGAGAAGTTTCTTTTTGGTAGCTTAGATCTCCGTCATCTTTCCTAGCAGTCTGTAGCCATGAGACTTAAGAAATATCTTTATTTTTCACTAGTGCTGTTCTCTGCCTGCAGAGCAGAGGAAGATAAGGAATTCTGATGGTGTTTATAAAGCTGCCTGGTGCTTGTGAGGAATCCTAATGGCTTCTCTGCAAGGTCAGACAAGGAGGCAGCCTTCTCATCCACCTTCCAGGAGCCATCAAAACCCTGGCCCACATGCTTTAAAGAGCAGTTGATAACTTATTATGTATTCAACTTCCATGTGGTTCTTCCCATATTTGTTGTTTGTCTGTCTCCTGACCTTATTTGTGGGATAAAGGTGGCAGTGAACATGGAAATTATCGTAAATACTGTGTGTGCCTGAATGGGGAGAGCAAATGAATGGCACTAGATAGCAATGTTTATTGTGTCAAGTCTTTGGGATGTCATTTATGTGTAACTACTCCTAATTAGTGCCATTCAAACCAACTCAAACGACTCCAGAGCAGATGCCAGTTGTTGCAAGGGATGAGCCTGGATAGCTGTCATTTTGTACAGTCAACTGGCACTTAGAGCTCTGACACATCACAGAGGGGGAAAGGTTTCTGTCCTGGTGCTCACATTAGAAATGTTCTAATTGGGAGCACTTCCCTTAATAAACTCTGATTGGATTGCTGCTGCTTCTTGGGTCAGAGCTGCCCTTGCCTTAGGCCTCAGTTCCTCCTCGTGAGCAGCAGGAGCTTCCAGTTCCTCCTCCATGTTATTCCTGAAAAATGGACTCATCTTCTAGCTCCTCCTCTGTGTTATCCCTGGAAAACGAGCACCATCTTCCAGCTCCTCTGTAGTTTTATCCCTGGAAAATGGGCACCATCTTCCAGTTCTTCTTTAGTGTTATCCCTGGAAAATGGGCACCATCTTCCAGTTCTTCTTTAGTGTTATCCCTGGAAAATGGGCACCATCTTCCAGTTCTTCTTTAGTGTTATCCCTGGAAAATGGGCACCATCTTCCAGTTCTTCTTTAGTGTTATCCCTGGAAAATGGGCACCATCTTCCAGTTTCTCCTCCTCAGTTGTCCCTGAAAAACGGGTGCTGTGTTTCATCTTGGTTGGGAGCAGCACTAGGGATACATCCAACACATCAGATACTAATCCAAGAAAAAAGGATCCCATGCATGAAGTTTGGAGATTTATTCTTTCCTGGAGGAAATGTGCTGAAAAATAACCTAAATTAGTGACCACCTCAGCCTAAACTCTGGTGATAAATAATTTAAGTGGAATCGTTCAAGGATAATTTTTCTTTTGATTCGAATGCCATTTATAAACATAATCAAAGAGCAAATATAGCTTTGTGTCAATTGACATCCAAATAGCAGTGATGCTCCCCCCCACCCTCTAAAATTGCCTTTTATTTAATTAAGGCTCTCCAGGAGGCTGCCACTCTTCAGTGGCTGAAGCAGCAGCTGTAGTGCAGAGATGAACCTCAGGAAAGCCGAGCATCTCTGGCACTGCTGCGAGTCTTGGCAGAACAATGGGAAAGATCCTCTTGGTATTGCTAAGAAAACAACCTCCTGGCTTTTATAGCAATTTTCTTAGTCATTACCATAATACTTTGCACTGGGGGTTTTGATTTTAAAACCAGTAATTTTGGATGTTTCCCTAATGTAATTTAACGTGGTTTTTTTCAGAGGTATTTAAAGCCGTGCTCAGGCTGCCTTTGCCAAGATAATGGTGAGAAAGCCCAAATAAGATTGAAACTCGGTGTTTGCACTGCTGTTGAGTGGAGCTCACAAAGGATGGGGCCAGAGGAGGTGCAGGTGCCAGGCTGTGATCCCAGGGCCAGTGGGATGAACCTCCCTTCCGGAGCTCTCCTCTCTGCTGCTCGTTCTGGGAGGTGCAGGGTGGTAATTGCTGTGTGCCCTCCTGACCCAGCTCAGGCTGAGTTCTGATTCCTTTTTCTGTCTCACCTTGTGGGAAGGACTCTTGAGAACCAGGTCGAGGTGACGGCACTAATAGCACTTAGTACAGATGTCTCCAGGAGAAGAGGTGAACTTTTATCACTTCAGAAAATATTCAGGGGACTTTGAGGACTCTGCCTCGTGTCGAGGGAGTTCCCTTGGTTCTGTGGAGCTGTGCCAGTTCTCACAAATGTTTCCCAATAGTTCCAGCCTGATCCAAAGCCAGCTTCACTCCACCCTCAGGCACTTCTTGAGTTTCTCTTGGCCATGCTGAAAATAGATTTCTCTTTGGGACGCTCGTGTGAACCAGAGGTTGGTGGAAAGGGAAGAGGATAAATTAAACAAGAATCATGCTTTGCCTTTAGTGTGCAGTGCTGAGTCGTAGCCCTGAATTGTGGAGATGGAAAGCTCCAAGAAAACCATTAATTGGAGAAGAGGTGCGGAAGGAAGGGTGATACTAAGGGGCACCAAGGATTTTACAGAGTCCCCCACGATGCTGGGAATGCTGTCCTGCCAGTTGTGATGGGATTGGTCCCATTAGCACAGGGAAGGACTCTGGGGTCACCTTGGGTGAACTTTTAGAGCTGGAGGAGTTTGGGGACCATCTCCTGAGCAGGTGGGGCTTGCACTGCTCATCTCAAGACATGATTTTTGTGCCATTTTGGGTCCTTCCTCTATCTATTTCTTAATTAGTGTTCAGCAATTACTTCCTTGAGCTCTGCTCCGCTGCACAAAATAATTTAAATATTAATATGTGCCCCTGTGTAGAGCACAGTAATTATAAAATTTAGGTGAATGATTGTTTTTTTTAATAGGAAAAAATTGCAGTGGTGAAAATTTCTCTGAGTCGTTCATTCAAAAATATCTCGCTTAGGTTAAGTGTAGACAACAAAGACATTTTGTGGTAACTACATGAACTTTGCATTAAATTTAGGTATGAGGGCTGTGTCTCCTGCTTGTACAAGCACTTTGAATGCTGCTGGGAAGCTTCAGGAATAATTATTTCCAAAGCTTAGCAGAACACTTTGCATCTTCAGTGCTTAGGTCAGGACTCACATGAGAGGGGTCCCACGTGACAGCCCAGCTCTGAGGTGGTTAAACAGATTTCTGTGCATTTTGAAGCACGACTCTGGGCAAGAGTTCATCACTTATAAAACTCAAGTGCAATATGATTTTCCCAAGAGGCTCTAAATCCTCACACTTGAGACAATAGGCCTATTTCTCCTTAATGAGGAAAAATTCACTCTTGGCTTAACTCCCCTGAAGTTAATTTCTCTGACAATAAATTTGGCCCAATATGTCAATACAAACTTAACTCACTTGTGTTCATAGAGATTAACTCAACAGCATCTTATGTATGCCCAGAATAATTAGTTTACTGTCTCTTGAGGTTTGTTTAATTAATTTAGAATGCTTTCCATTTAGAAGATACTTGCTGCAGAAACAGGTCTGTTGTAGATAAGAGAAACTGTAACTACTCCCTCAATCTTGTGCTTTACTTGTTGGACAGAGTGTACTTGGGAGCACAGAAATTAATTTCCTTTTGTTCAAGCTGCTCTCCCTGAGCCTTTTTTGCAGAATTCCAGCAACCTGGAAGGGCTTTCTGCCTTAAAATAATATTCAAATACATGGGTATTTACATTTTAATAGTCCTGTGCTTCCTCTGATCAGCTAAGAACCATTGCAATACTTTTTAAAATTTGTTACAGCTTCAGAGAAGATAACTTATTTATAGGAAAGTCTTTCAGATCTGCAGTCAGACGCTGAATTTTTAAAGGCAGGGTATGTGTCAGAAACTAAATAATTAAGATACATGCCTTCTCAGCATTTTATTTCAAATATTAAATATTACATAAGAGATATTTTTCCCCTGTGGAAATCAAGCCTTTAAAGAGGTGCAGTCTCAGCCAGAAAATCACTGTATTGTACAGTTAAATTGATACATCCTGAATCCTACAAGTAATTCTAGAAAAGTCGTTAAAATATTTCAGCATTCTGAGTACTGGTTCCAGTTGTCCCTGTTTAGGAATGTGATGATAAATTGTGGTTTTGACATCAGCTCACTCTTGCAGGGATTATTTGGATTAAGAGGGAATTTTCAAAGCAAAATTTGGTGTTGGGAGCAGCGCTGGTAGAGGCCAGGCTGGTGCTTTCCATCCTCAGCTCACGTAAAACCTGGGCAAGGTGATTTCCCTGCACTGCCACCATGGGAATCACAATTCCAGATGAAACGCAGCCAGCCAATTCCTTCTGTTGTAAACCACTGTCCTCCACTGGAAGGAATTAAAACTGCACGAGTTCTCCTCAAGATCTCCTCTGCAAACTGTGAATCCTTCACTAGGAGTGTTGCTGGCAGGCCAGTCCTCTCCATCCTTGCATCTTCCATAAATTCCTTAACGTGGAATCACGTTTGAAAACCACCCAAACCTTTGAATACTCACGCGTAGCTTCCTTAGATTTTGCTGGAATTTGAGCAGATGCGCCAAACACCTATGAAATGGTGGCCCAGGAAGTGGCTGTGCTGAAGTTTTCTTCTCCAGCAAAACCTGGACAATTCAAGGCAGCAGCAGAAATTTCCAGAGCTCAGGTTCCAGCCGTGTCTCCGTTTACCATCCCCGTGGTGCAGGGTAACGTTATCCGGCCCCGCGGGCTCATGGAGACACTGCCAGCACTCACTGCCCCTGTCTGCTGCCTCCCACCACCACAACTCAGAGCTTGTTCCCTGCTTGCCTCTCTCCCTGCAGGAAAAGTCTTGGAAATCTCTGGTTTCCATGAGACAAATCTTGAGGGTGTTGGTTATTGAGGTTGGAGCTGGTGACGTTCTCCTCCAGCAGTGACCTGCTTTAACTTCTACAGGCTTTGCTATCTCCAGAGGGTGGAAAACCAAGGCATCAGGTTCAGCTGAGGAATTACTTTCACCCCAAGTTGTTCCTATCCTTTTGCATCCTTTCCAAGTGGATGTGGGGGTGTTTGAAGGAGTTGGTGTTTGGCTCCCAGTTGGAGCCACTTCCCTGCTTCCCCATCTCAGCTCAACGTGTGGAATCAAACAGAATGGAGCTCTCAGACTTGCCCACATCTTGGCATTCTTCACATTTCCCATCAGCAGCACCTCTAACATGGAAATCCAGTCTGGCTTTCTGTATAAAAGCATTTTATGCACCCATATAAATGTATGTTATTTCCAGTTCAGCAAACACTGCCCTGTCAGTGCTGTGTGTGACACCCCCCAACGGTTTGGGGTTTTCTCCCCAGTTTATGTTTGTAGGAATATAAACAGATGTGTGCAGAAAGGTCATGTTTGCATCATTGGAGAACTTCTGTCTGGTTTTGGGAGGGTTTTGGCTTTGGAAGTTTGTGTTTATGTGCATATGAACAGTGTGATTTACCTCTCCTGGCAGTCCTGAGAGCAGGGAGTGCTGGTGATGAGCTCTCGCTCATATTTTGCAGGTTATTTGTCATTAATTATAACCAGTGCAGTTGAAATGATTGGCTGGGAGAGTACCAAGATCAGTGCTGAGCAATCCCAGAGGGGTGACCACAGTGACCTGGAGCATGGACACTCTGCTGTCCTTGGCTCTGGCCATTCCTCCTGCCACCCTTTTAAAGCCATCCATCATCATTCCCTTCTCTTGGGAATCAATTTTCTGTTCTGAGGAGGTGCCTGGAGGATGAGACAGATCTGTAGGAGGAGGAATGTGTTTTTCACTGAGTTTTCAGCACCCTTGGGATTATGAAACATCAAAGGGAACTCACATGAGCCAAGACAACGTGTCAATAACAGCCTCTGCCTGCTCTGCTGGGGCTGCAGCAGCTCTGGAGAGTATTGCTGTCACTCTGGGAAGCAGGTGTAACTTACCTGCTTCTGTATTCAGGGATCATCTTCCACCCTTCCATCAGCTCTGGGGGTTGAATGAAGGGGATAAATATACAGGAATATCCTTAATAACGATGAAAGCCTTTAAAGCGCCAGTGCTGGAGGGTGTGCTGGAAATGAGGAGGGAGCCCAGGCACCTCCAGGGATGCTGGTCCAACCCCAGGAGATCTGCCAGGGTTTCCCTCCCCTTTTTTGGGAGTTGTAAAGGGCACCTGCCTCTGCTCCAACACATTCCCCTCTTCCCTGCGTGCCCTGAGCATCCTTGGGGGAATCTCTGGCTTTGCACCTCCACTGGCTCCTCTTCACATGCACTTCTTCCTCCCACGATCAGGTGCTCATCCTTAGCTTGGAAATCAAAGTCTCTAAATCAGCTGCTCATGTCTTGTGTTTTTAATGGAAAAGTTGAACTCAAACTGGCTGATAAAACACCTTGTAGAAATAACATCTATATGGGAACTTAAACCTGTTAGAGGGTATTTCTTTTCCTTTATAAATGAGATGGGTTTATTCCTTCATTTGCATTTCCTTTCTTTCTCCTTTCACCACACCTGTCTTCCCCAAGGAACCCAAATGATTCTGTGCAGGAGTCTTTCATTTTTGCTGTTTTGATACATCCTGGATTTCAGGGAGATTTTGTGGCAGTGACACTTGGTGTAACATATTCTGCGAAATCTGACCCCCAGTTTAAAGAGTTCTCTGACATTTATCAGAGTTCAGGCACTGGAGAATTTGGCTTTCCTTTTTTCCAGGTTTGATTGCCACAGTTAGTGCTGGGAAGGCAAAGAAAAGTCAATATCAGTCGGAGTTCTGACAAAAATATCTCAAATCCTTTTGTTGGCTGGAAAAAATTAGCTGGATTTTTTCAAATGAAGCTCCCCAAACATTAGGTGGTTCTCATTGTCATTTTTGATTTGTTGTGGTTTTAAGGCCCCTTGTCCATGGATTTAAGTGGCAGGAGTGAGTGAGTTTTTCTCTGTATTTCAGAATTGTAGTGTTGGTCGTGCCTCTGTGCAGGCTCACAGCTGCAGGACTCAGCACCCTCCTTTCTGGGCTCTACAAGATTTTGCTGTTATATTCAGCTTGTAGCATCTTAGGAAATGACATTTTTTCCCTGGCACTACAACTTTTACAAGCCCATGTGAGAGAAGTTACAACATCTTACAGAAATCTTCCCAGGCATTGGGACCAAAACTGAGTGATGAGAAAGATCAGAAGTGAACTTTACACCACAACTCTTTAAACTTCTAAGTATTTCTCAGGGTTTTTTATTAGAAACCATTTTATTATTTTAGTTTTTTCAGCCATTTTTTTGCAGGCAGTGCAATTAGAATAGATGAATAATTTACTTGTCAGTTGCAGCTTTTTGCCTTGCCTATAAAAATATTTTTATCCAACCCTGTAATTACTTTTATTTAAAAAAGAGTGAATGGTCATTATTTAGAAATCAGCTTAGTCATGCAGGACAGTTTGGTAACTTGTAAGTGCAACTTGTGTTTTCCAAAGTTGTTTTTATTGGAATCTGTAGGGGTATAATTGAAGCAGCACTGAAAATTCCTGGCTGCAGAGCAGACCATACTTGAAGCTCCATTGAAGTTAACTTCAAGATCATATTTGAAGTTAAACTGCTCTGCTAGAAATTGAGAATTGAAACACTAGGATTTAATAGTTAACTAAAAAGAAAGATGATTATGGCATCCCAGAATGGCTTGGCTTGGGAGAGAGCTCAAAGTCTGTCCAGTGCCACCCCCATCCATGGATAGGGACATCTTCCACTGTCCCAGGGTGCTCCAAGCTCTGTCCAGCCTGGCCTTGGGCACTGCCAGGGATCCAGGGGCAGCCACAGCTGCTCTGGGCACCTGTGCCAGGCCTGCCCACCCTCACAGAGAAGAATTTCTTCCCAATTTCCCATCTAAACCCACTCTCAGTGTGAAGCCATTCCCCTCTGTGCTCTCACTCCAGGCTCTTGTAAAAAGTCCCTCTCCATCCTTCCTGTGTCCCTTCAGGCAGGAACAGGACATTTGAAAATAGCTGAGGGGGTAAAACCCAAACAATTGGGGAGCATCAGTGAGAGAAGCCTGTTTGCTCTCCTGTGCCTGAGATCAGGTTGTGACTTTTGTGTGTGAGAGTATGAAATCTAAATCTAAAATGTCCCCATGGTATTTTCTGATGTTTTTTTCTATATTACAAAGTGCCAAGAATGCTTGAGATTGCTGCATTTTGTTAGTTTGCTGATGATAAAAGAAAATTATTGTCAGACCAGGTTATTGGTGGTTTTTTCAAGGAAAAAAATAATGTTGCTTTTGCAACATTTTGTTTCTTGCCATAAAAGTGATTGTGAGCTGTGCCTAAGAGCAATCAGTGAAACATTGGAGTCATTAGAAATCTTCATTATCACTGCAACAAGATTTACAACAAGACTGAAATGAATACAAGCCCCCTACAACATTTAAAATCCTCCCACAATTGCTTAAATCCCTGTCTCCATGCCTGTTGTTTTCTCAGCTTCAGATCCACAAGTCAGTGGTTATTTATTTTCTGGCACTATTTAGAGATAATGCTTTTGCACTTATTCTTGGAGGTCTGATTTTTTTTTCCAGATCTGGAGATTTATGGCACGAGGAGATCTAAAATAAAGGACCTTTAATGTGATCTTTCAAGTGTGTGTAATTTTAGAAGTGACTTGAAGTTAGAATACATTTAATTTTCTGAAATCCTTCCCATCCACAAGAGAAATGACAAACTGAATCCAGCATGGCCATGAAAACAGTGCCTTTACTCATCCCTAATTTTGTGTTGCATGTTGGAAAGGAGAATTTTCAAAACCCCACTCCTTGCGTGTGCTGGTTGATTTGGAATAGCCTGCTTTGGATTTCTCCATGAAATTCCTGTGCTGACAGGGAGTCAGGGAAATTCAGGGCTCAGAAAAAGCTGATTTCAACCAGTGTGAGCCCCACAGGGCAGCTCCACTCTCTGCAGATGGGTTTCCATCACTCTGGTCCTCTGTTGCAATGATATCATATTTTTTTGTGCAAGTATAATTGAAAAAAAGGAAGGGGAAAAAAAGAAGTTAAATGCACTCATGTGGGTTTTACCTTTTGAGCCTGCACCAGAGCTTTGTGTTTCATGTTTCCCATCAGTGCTCACATTCCCAGCTCTCCCCTTCCCTGTGGTATTCCTGACATGGCTCTTATATCTGTGGATATTATTTGTCTACATTCTCTCTGTCTCTGTTTACATAAAGGCACAATTATGTGACAGAAATGTGTGAGCTGAGCAAGAGCAAACACTCCTGATCCATGGTGTGACATTTATTGCACAACCCATGTGTAATCCATGCTGGATCAGCTTCTCCTCTTTTCTCCAGGAATAAAAACTTCCTGGGATTAATGAGCAGCCAAACACTGGCAATACCTGGGCATGTAAGGGTCAAGAAGGATTCTGCTGTTAATGGCTTGAGCATTATGTTATGCAAACACTGGAGCTGTAAAAGCCCAGGGTGTGCTGTGAGGATAAACAATCCTTGCTACGAGGATAAACACAACCTTTTGACCATCACTGGCTTTTTTACAGGCCATTAACATGTGAACCTCTGCCTGCCACTGCATTGCTGGGGAAAAACCCTTTGGATTTTGGGGATTTTCACAGCCCTGCTCCTTCATTACATGGGTGAACCATTTGGGACAGCACTGGTGGCTTTTTTTTTTAATTTAAATTATTTTTTTTTATTTTGAAAACTTTGGATGCTCCAAGTTGGGGTTGTTGTCACACTCTCCATCGTCAGCACAGCTGGCTGTGTGACTCTGCTGGGAAATACATCTGGAATCCTGCCTGGCTGGCTTGGGACTGGCCATGGGGTATTTCACACTTGGCTTTGCTGCCACCACTGCATGGGAATTCCAGGGAAAATTAATGAGCTCAGAGATCCATAATTAGTTGCATAGAGCATGGGATATGCCAAGCTGAGATGTAAATGGCTTCATTTTCCCATATGTTTGTGTTTTGCTGGTCTTCAATCAGAATTCAAATCCCCACTGTGCCAGAGAGTGCAGTAATGTCTCATCACAATTTGTAAGCACTGAGTGGGCACAGGAGAGGGGGAGAATATGGAAAGCTCAGCTGATATCCCCCAGATCACAGATTATTCCTGTTTATTGGGAAACAAGCAGCCTAATGACCGCACATGGTTTTCAGGTAAATAAATATGTTCCAGAAAGCATCCTGTGTTATCCTTCCTGGAATTGCAGCTTTTTGGGCTAGCTTGTTTCATCCATCCAAAGGCAATTTCCAGACAGAATTCTGCTGTTAACAAAAATCCTCACGCTCTGTTGCAGCACCAGAACACTTGGGGCCCTATTTTATGCCATTAGGAAAATTATACCTGGAAGTTTCCAGAAATACATGTAGTATGAAAGGAGTTTTGTTCTGAAGGGCAAACATCCAGTGATGTGGGCTTTGAAAATCAAAGTTGGCTGCAAACAGCTTCATTACCTGCCTGTTTGCCATTTCTTATTTTCTTCCAATACTTCTATGATTCAAATCCTTCCTGCTGGGCACTTTTCCCCCCTTTAAGTGGTTCCTTGCAAGACCCAAGCTTGGCTGTGCCATGTTATTTCCTGAACGAAGCTGTGAACCCAGAAAGTGCCTTTGGAGCCAGGGAAATTGAGCAGTAGATGCCTCTTTTCTTGTTTTTAACAACGAGAGCACTGATCTGGGTGCTCAGCGTCCCCTCTCCCGCCCCAGGAAGGTCCCTGCTGTCCCTCTCTCATGGAAATGTCCCTCCCTGATGAGCTCCCTGGCGCTGGGCTGGGTTTTGTGCTGTAGCAGTGACTCATGGCTGCAGAAAGCCTTTTCAAGGGCAAGCCAAGGGTGTTGGAGGCAGCAGCTTGATAAAGCCAGCATCCAGTGCTTTCCAGCCCCAAGGAACATGGCTTGAAGGAGCTGAGGCCTCGGGAGGGGAGCTACTCACCCCAAATCAGCAGAAGGCAAATCTTTGGATGTGGTTCTGTGTGGAAATGTTGTGTTTGGGTGCTGGGATGTTGCAGCAAGCAGGGTTACATAAAGCACAGCAGCTGCAGTCTGCACTCAGGGGCAGGGGGACAGTGTGGCCCAGCCAGAGCAGAGGGCCAGAGCCCAGAGAGATGCTTTAAAGGAATACTGTAAGGAATTCCCGAGGGGGACATGGAATCCTTAAGGATTTTTTGTTAACAGTAGAATTCTGTCTGGAAATTGCCTTTGGATGGATGAAAAAAGCTGCCCAGAAAGGCACGGAGCTTAATGGCTGGCATTGCTTGTTTTCAATGTGTAAGGAGATTTTTCAACAGGATTTACAAGTGGGCAATATCATCTGGTTGCTGTGGTGTCNTTTTGTTAACAGTAGAATTCTGTCTGGAAATTGCCTTTGAATGGATGAAAAAAGCTGCCCCAAAAGGCATGGAGCTTAATGGCTGGCATTGCTTGTTTTCAATTTGTAAGGAGATTTTCAACAGGGTTTACAAGTGGGCAATAGCATCTGGTTGCTGTGGTGTCAGCCCTGGGGAGTGCAGAGTGTGGTGGCTCTTTTGGGGAGGAAAGGGTCACCTCTGGAGCCAGAGCTGCTTCTGGACAGCATCCCTGGGCTCTGAACCCTCTGCAGCAAAACTGCTGCTGCACTCAGTGGTGGATCAGGCTCTAAAATAGGTGTTGATAAAGTAATCTAGTCCTGGAGGCATCTGCATCCTCACTGCAGCTGGAAATCCCTGCTGGCAGCAGGTGTTCTTGCTTTCCTGCATGGTGGAGCTGGGTGCCAACTCTGGGTGCCAGCCTGGGGGGCATGGACAGGGCCCTGCTGGGGCTTGGGGGGCTGGAGCTGCACCCCAGGGTCCTGTGGCTGCACCCCAGGTCCTGTGGCTTTGCCATCCTTCCTCCCATGGCTGAACTGGGGAGGTTTGGTGAGCTCTGTGCATGGGGAAGTCAGAGGAATCAAGTGCCCAGTGCTGTAAGAGGCAGAGCAAAGCCCTTTCTGGTGAGGGAACCAAGGCATCCAACAACTTTCCAAGCATCATTTGTGGAGGATTTTTCTCTCTGCTGGTTCTCGTTTGATGCTGACTGCACTAGTGGCTGTATTTGGTTATAGAACATCATTATTAATGAAATAATTTTGAGTTCAGGAGAGAACAGTGTTTTAAGTGGAGTGGACTGATGGTTTGGCATCGATTAATGAATCACCTGTGGCCTTCAAGCAGTGGCAGAGGATGCCTTGTTTTGTAATTTAATGTTCTGACACAGCAGAGCACCACTGAAACATTCCCTGTTATTGTCAGGGCACAGCACCACTGTGAAACATTCCCTGGTTTTGTCAGGGCACAGCACCACTGTGAAACATTCCCTGTTTTTGTCAGGGCACAGCACCACTGTGAAACATTCCCTGGTTTTGTTTTCCCCATCATTTTGCACATGATGGTCTCATGTGCATCATCCCCACTGCATGTAAATAAATAAGAGTGTGGAGGATATTTATCTCCAGGCAAAGAACCTCTGCTTTCATAGCATCACTCTATCACAGCTGAAAAATCTGGATGGATTTGAGATCATTTTCAAGATCCAGCACTTTTCATCTCAGGTCACTGTGATCAAATTCCCCCTGACTCAGGATTACCTTCTCCTGGCAAATCAGTCCAGTGCAGAAGCAGGGGGAAAGGTGAGGGGATCAGACATAATTGGTCCCCTTGTTGAATGAATTGCTCAGATATCACCATCTGAATGAAATGGTAATCCCTTCTCACTTTTACCAGCCAGGTCCAACAGGTCAGAGTTTGGTAGGTCAGTGAGAAGGAGCTTGAATTACCCACCAAGGCTGGATCAGGCACTGAGGGCTGGCAGGCAGTGAACTTCATATGCACTAAGCTTAATTGCAAATAAAGGCTGTGCTACAGACAAAGCTCAGGAAGCTAAAAGATTAATGCTNAGCTGGAAATCCCTGCTGGCAGCAGGTGTTCTTGCTTTCCTGCATGGTGGAGCTGGGTGCCAGCTCTGGGTGCCAGCCTGGGGGGCATGGACAGGGCCCTGCTGGGGCTTGGGGGGCTGGAGCTGTACCCCAGGGTCCTGTGGCTGCACCCCAAGGTCCTGTGGCTTTGCCATCCTTCCTCCCATGGCTGAACTGGGGAGGTTTGGTGAGCTCTGTGCATGGGGAAGTCAGAGGAATCAAGTGCCCAGTGCTGTAAGAGGCAGAGCAAAGCCCTTTCTGGTGAGGGAACCAAGGCATCCAACAACTTTCCAAGCATCATTTGTGGAGGATTTTTCTCTCTGCTGGTTCTCGTTTGATGCTGACTGCACTAGTGGCTGTATTTGGTTATAGAACATCATTATTAATGAAATAATTTTGAGTTCAGGAGAGAACAGTGTTTTAAGTGGAGTGGACTGATGGTTTGGCATCGATTAATGAATCACCTGTGGCCTTCAAGCAGTGGCAGAGGATGCCTTGTTTTGTAATTTAATGTTCTGACACAGCAGAGCACCACTGAAACATTCCCTGTTATTGTCAGGGCACAGCACCACTGTGAAACATTCCCTGGTTTTGTCAGGGCACAGCACCACTGTGAAACATTCCCTGTTTTTGTCAGGGCACAGCACCACTGTGAAACATTCCCTGGTTTTGTTTTCCCCATCATTTTGCACATGATGGTCTCATGTGCATCATCCCCACTGCATGTAAATAAATAAGAGTGTGGAGGATATTTATCTCCAGGCAAAGAACCTCTGCTTTCATAGCATCACTCTATCACAGCTGAAAAATCTGGATGGATTTGAGATCATTTTCAAGATCCAGCACTTTTCATCTCAGGTCACTGTGATCAAATTCCCCCTGACTCAGGATTACCTTCTCCTGGCAAATCAGTCCAGTGCAGAAGCAGGGGGAAAGGTGAGGGGATCAGACATAATTGGTCCCCTTGTTGAATGAATTGCTCAGATATCACCATCTGAATGAAATGGTAATCCCTTCTCACTTTTACCAGCCAGGTCCAACAGGTCAGAGTTTGGTAGGTCAGTGAGAAGGAGCTTGAATTACCCACCAAGGCTGGATCAGGCACTGAGGGCTGGCAGGCAGTGAACTTCATATGCACTAAGCTTAATTGCAAATAAAGGCTGTGCTACAGACAAAGCTCAGGAAGCTAAAAGATTAATGCTGTTACAGTCTTTTTATGTTCTGCAAGCCTGTTTCCACAATTCCAGAAATTGTTCATTTTCCTAATGAGGGGCACAGAAATGGAAACTTATTGGCACTTGCTATTAATAGGCTCACGTAATTACTTCTGAATTTTTTCTGTTGTCTGCTGGTTGTCCTAATCATTAAATGAATAGAAGATTTTTTTTTTCTAAGATTCTCAAAGTCTTGCAAGGTGAGGAATATTTTGTTTCTTTGAGAGGGCTTTTATTCATTGAAGAAGAAATGAGCCTGCTGAGTGTGTGGTGCTCATGGCTGTCTTTGCAGACAGAGTATGGATATTGCTCCATGCTAATCTCCCAACATTTTGCTTATTTATTTTCCTGCTTCTTGATTAAAGAGACAAAGAAGGAAAAAAACCCTCCCAAAGAGGTGTGTGAGGTTAAATCAGAGCTGTGCCTGAGGACAGAGTGCAGGGATTAAGAAGGAGAGGGTGAGCAGTGGGAGCTCTGAGGGAAGGAGCAAGAGCTGTCTGCTATTTATCAGTTTCTCTGAGATGAAATGAAGGGGAAATTGAGGAACATGGAAAAGGAAGGGAGGGAAGATCTCTTCAGGTGGTGTTTAGGAAGAGCAGTAGGCACTGAAGGTGCACAGGGAGGCAGAGAAAAACATAAATTTGTTTATCAAAAGGGATATTGGAATTAGGCAAGACACACACAGACACACAAAGTCTGCCTTGGAGCACCCTGAGTATTTCAGCATTCAGCTCCTCTCTGCTCATCATTTACATAACCTGGAGAAAACAGATGCATGCTCAAGATGTCTGCTGAAAGCAATGACTTCATCCTCAGCCCTGTTGGTTCTCTGCACTTCCTGCCTTCTCCAGGATGATTTCAGAGCAGAGCAGCATTTTCAGTGCCATTTGAACACTGCTAACAGCCTCTGAATGCTGCTGAGGCAGCCACTGAAATCCTGATTTTCTTGCCTCCTGGTTGGTGTTGGTTTGGTGTGTGGTGCTGAAGGGATGTGCTAATGAAGCTTCTCCTCTCCTGCAATGCCAATCTCTAGGCCCAGGCCCTTCATTAATGAGTAATGATGGAACAGAGGAGGCACTTGGGTCATTTTATCCTCCAAGAGCAGTGAGCAGTCCTGAAGAGAATGCTGCAATGCAGCTATAAGCAAAACTGTACAGATGACAAAGTGCCTTTGAATCACAGGCTGTGTTTCTGGAACATTTTGGGTTTTAGGATGATTGCCAGTTTCCCAAAGCATTTTTTCTTAGGCACAGAATCTTTTTTTTTTTCTTTGCTATTTCAGAAAGACTTATTCCAATGCCTTTTATTCTACCAACTTGGAAACCTGACTTTCAATAAAAATAGAAAGTGTCTGATCCTGCTGTGTTCAGCAGCCATTGAAAAGGACTTGGGGAGACTTCTGTTTCATAATATTTGTACAGCAGTTGGCTCGTAGTAATTTGCATAAGATTTTGGACTGTGAATTTGGACTGACTTTCCCCAAAACATTTTGTGAGAGGCAGGAACTGCACAAGAAAAAATAACCTGACAAGTCAAGGAACAGAGCAGAGCAAAACCTACTCTCTTACTGAAAATCAAAAATAGAATTTCCAATTAAGTTACTAATGAGACAAGTGAACAATTCTGTGCTAAGTTCAGAAAATGTTTTAAGTGTTCCTTTCCTTGGGGTGAGCATAACTGGGATAACTTCATTTTTCCATCTCTTTTGGTGTAAAGAATGTAATTAATTCCTTAAGTGGTTGTTATCTAAATCTATGCCTCTGTGTTACATGATAAAAGTACTTAAGTGCTTAGAATTCTGCTCCCTTTTGGTATAATAAGAACGTTGGATTTAGTTGCCTTTTGTTTTTAAATCACTTTTTGCTTCTTGGTCTTTTTGTTTCTTTTTACTTGCAAGAATTTGTTTCTAATTTAACAACGTAAATTATTGTGTCAAAACATCAATTATTGTGTGGATCTGCCCCCGAATTCCATCCTGTGGGATGAGGAGGGGCCTGGCTCCAGCAGCACCTTGGAGATGCTCAGGTCAAAGTGGGCTCAGCAAACTCAGGCTGAGGGATTCACCTGTACGATTTATTTTTATTTATTTATTCTGAGATAGCTGTTTATTCTGGGATAGCTGTTATTTATTCTGGGATAGCTGTTCCCCAGCACCCACCATGGATTAATCCTTCTGGGCAGTTCCTACTCTGCATTCAGAGCCCCCTCCCCAGGATGAAGCACAGCAAGGAGTGAATGGGCTGAAGTCAAATGAAATGGTGGCACAACATAAACAGAGGGAATTGCTGGGCAAGGAAAAGCTTTCAGGCCATGAATGGATTAAATGACTTCTCACTGGAGACCTCCTTTCCTCTAAAAACCTAAACTTCCCAATGTACAATGAAGGTTAGTTAATTAATTAATTAACAACTGTTGGGGTTAATTGGTGGGCATTAAGAAAATGCAATATTTGTTTACTCAGTGAAGCTGCCAAAGGATGGTTTTTGATGAGAACTTGGTGCTTCTAAGACACAATACTTTTCATTTTTCTGCTGATGTGTCTCACACAAATTTGTAAATATTTCCACACCCTACAGATCATCCTCTGCCTTTCCTGCAGATTTAAATGCAGACTTAGAGGAGAAGAGAAGTGGAAGAAGTATAATGAAGGGTAATTATGAATTAATAACTGTTGGGGTTATTTGGCCTGCATTAAGAAAATGCAACATTTTTTTATCCAGTGAAGCTATCCAAGGATGTCTCTTAAGAGGAATTTGGTGCTTCTACTATGATAAAATACAGTAGTTTGATTTCTGCTGATGTGTCTCACACAAATTCATGAACATTTGCAATGTGAGCAGACTTCTGCCAGAGCTTTCATCAGAGCTGCATCCTCAAATCTTCAATATGCACTGGCCAAAGCACACACAGAATGTTCAACTTCTCAAACCACAGAGCTGAAAATTAATTAATTAATTAATTAAAATGGAGGGAAAAGCCATTTGTAATGGAAAGAACACAAACACATAGATATTGTGACCAAAAGAGTGAAGAGATTTAAACAGAGACACTTCTCCCCCTTTTGTCACCCCAAATGGAATTCCATGGTAGCTGAGTGATTCTCAGGGGCTTTTTGGGTTGCTGGAACTCCATCTTCTGTACCCCAAAAGTGTTTCTCACTTCTGCTTTTGTTGTGGCGGTGATCTGGGAGGACTTGAAGTGGGCCCAGTTTGGTGCCATTAAAAAACCCATGGAGCCCTTGGCTGACTTTGTAATTTAATTTAATCTTTGATTTGCCCTGGAACACAGCCTGGAGAAGTTCAGTGGTGATTAGTGCATTCAGATTCTGTTAATTGTGTGGAGGGCTAATCAAGGTGATTGACAATTTGTGCTTCATGGAAGAGACAATCTATTCTTCAGGGCTTTTTGTGTGCTAAATTGGGAGATGTCTGTGGGTGTTGTGCTCCTGGTGGAGCTCTGCTGCACAGGGGTACAGGAATTAAAATAATGCTCTATCCCTCAGTACATCTTGGGATTGCTTTGGTCACAGCTTCTGTTTTCTCATCACTCAAAATTAAAGCAGGAGTGGGGAAAACATTGTCACTTTTCCTGGTATTTGTATTAGCTTTAAATGAGGCTGAGAGCTCTTTGGAATAATAAAATTCTATTGTTTCCAGTGGGGCCATCTTCCCAACTAGAACTCTGCTGCTCATGGTGAATCCCCTGCTCTGGGACACCTGAACAGCTTTTGTGTCTGAATGAACTCATTACCACAGGACATGAAAGTCCTGAGGCTCTGCTTGCATCTTTCCTCCATTTAATCTGCAAAATGGGGCAAGAGGGAGCTTGTTTGCCTTGCTGAAATATCAATGCCCAGTGACTCCCAGCTTGGAGTGTACATCTGTGCTCAGTTTTGGGCTGGTGGCTGGAGCAGAGCTCATGTTGGCATCCTTGGATGGAATTTTACAGTTTCTCCCACTTCTCCTCTAAGTCTGTATTTAACTCTGCAGGAAAAGTAGAGGATGATCTGTAGGGTGTGGAAATATTTACAAATTTGTGTGAGACACATCAGCAGAAAAAGTATTATTTTGTGTTGTAGAAAGCACCAAGTTCTCATCAACAACCATCCTTGGTCAGCTTCACTGAGTAAACAAATATTGCATTTTCTTAATGCCCACCAATTAACCCCAACAGTTATTAATTAATTAACTAAACTTCATTGTACATTGGGAAGTTTATGTTTTTAGTGGAAAGGAGGTCTCCAGTGAGAAGCCTCCATTTTAATTTTTGGCACTGTAGTATGAGAAGTTGAAAATTCTGTGTGTGCTTTGGCCAGTGCACATTGAGGATTGAGGATGCAGTTCTGATCAAAGCTCTGGCAGAAGTCTGCTCACATTGCAAATGTTCATGAATTGGTGTGAGACACATCAGCAGAAATCAAACTATTGTATTTTATCATAGTAGAAGCACCAAATTCCTCTTAAAAGACATCCTTGGACAGCTTCACTGAGTAAACAAATATTGCATTTTCTTAATGCCCACCAATTAACCCCAACAGTTATTAATTAACCTTCATTGTACATTGGGAAGTTTAGGTTTTTAGAGGAAAGGAGGTCTCCAGTGAGAAGTCATTTAATCCATTCATGGCCTGAAAGCTTTTCCTTGCCCAGCAATTCCCTCTGTTTATGTTGTGCCACCCATTTCATTTGACTTCAGCCCATTCACTCCTTGCTGTGCTTCATCCTGGGGAGGGGGCTCTGAATGCAGAGTAGGAACTGCCCAGAAGGATTAATCCATGGTGGGTGCTGGGGAACAGCTATCCCAGAATAAATTAAAGCTATCCCAGAATAAATAAACAAATAAAAATAAATTCACCTGAGAACAGCTGGATCCCTCAGCCTGAGTTTGCTGAGCCCACTTTGACCTGAGCATCTCCAAGGTGCTGCTGGAGCCATTAAAAAACCCATGGAGCCCTTGGCTGACTTTGTAATTTAATTTAATCTTTGATTTGCCCTGGAACACAGCCTGGAGAA
The DNA here is from genome assembly GCA_013401375.1 of Spizella passerina. NCBI lineage: Eukaryota > Metazoa > Chordata > Aves > Passeriformes > Passerellidae > Spizella > Spizella passerina. Next base: position 25,212 of record WBNQ01032931.1, on the reverse strand, counting down.
GTTCAGTGGTGATTAGTGCCACCATGCCACCGCGTGGAATTGGGAGCAGACCCACACGTGGTGCCAGGAGCGGATGGGCTGGGTGGGAAATGATGGGTGCAGAGTCACAGGGGGAGCACTGGCAGTGCTGTGAGGGCTGCCAGGTGCTCCTGGGTTGTGGGATTTCTCCCTTTGGATGCTCCCAAATCACCTCCCAGGCTGGGCAGTGTGTTCAGAGGGAAATCACTGTCACTGCAGGGTCAGAGCAGTGCTGAGCCTTGCTTTCAGGTAACATCATGATCACAGCACTGTGCTTCCTTCAGCCTTCCCACTCGTTTTTAGCTGTTCTGGGTGCAGAGCATGGATGCTCAGCCCTGCAGAGCTGGAGAGGCCAGCACTGTGTGGGTGACACGGTGACATTGCTCACAGGAGCACTTGGTAACACTGACAGGGACATTAGGAGCTGCCAAGTGGAGATAACACCTCAGGAAAATGCAGTTTGCTTTATTTGTTGTTTTATCTAAGCCAGTTGGGAAAGAGCCATGCCAGGGAAGCAGCCTGGGCAAAGTGGATTTTGAGATTTCATTTCAACTTCCTTACTGACCTCACCAAGATGTGTCCCATCAGAATATAAATTTATTTTTGTGTTTTTATGCTAAAGATGAAAGCACCCTGTGAGGAATCAACTACCTACCCTACACATGCCTGGTCTCACTGTTGTTGTCAGAGCATCTGTTGTTATGCTGTGTCACTTTTAACCTTTTCAATAGATTCCATCAAATAAATTGAACTCCAGACCCTCAGAACTGCTGATGCCACAGAAACTGTGGTGATTGCAGTGACAAATAATAATAGGAAAGATTCTTAATGGAAGAGCAGAGATTCTTTCCCCTTCCTGGAAAAAAGATTCTCAGAATGCTGCATAAGAGCCTCGTGCTGGATTTAAAAGTCTGTCTGATGTGCCTTGCAGAATGTTTCCCTCACTCAGGCCATGCTTTCCCAGGTTCATGTCTTTGATTCCTTTATTCCTTTGCTGTTTTCTGGCTGCCAGGAGTGTCACCCTCAGTGGGCACACAAAATCCTGAGAAGCCTTTAGCAATTTAGGCCAAATTACCCTGACAGCACC
>WBNQ01032931.1:994-23648 GCA_013401375.1 Spizella passerina | reverse complement strand
AATCAGATAATTATTGTTTTCATTTTTCTCTGAGGCTTCTCAGCTTCCCAGGAGAAGGAATCTCGACAAAGGGATTTTTTCCAGAAAATGTGATGGTGATAAGGAGGATCTGAAGGAGGTAGGGCAGGGGAGAGGCAGAGACATTCATTCTGTGATTGTTTTCTTGACAATCACCTTGGATCTGTTAAACTTCCATGGGTGCTCCTTGCCATGACCTGATTTATGTGTTAATGCTTTCCAAACCTGACCTACAGAGCAACAAGAACAACAATTTAAGTTAAGTCAACCCAGGGATGTTGATTTAACTTAAATATCAAGAGCAAGAAAAAGATTTCACATTATCTGGAATAATTATATCACTATATTTCAGTGCTGTGAATGATACTGTGAAATAGTGTCAAAAATGCTACATATTTTATATTCTATTTCCTGTACCCTCTCTGTCAACATCATTTTACTGGTGCCACATCTGTGTTTGGATAGGAAGTCAGGGCTTTGTGGGTGATACAAAATGTGCAGAGGGCACTTGTATGGTCCACTTTAAATCCTAACGTTGCCTTCTGTGGGAGGCAAATCCTGGCTTGGTTTTAATAACCAAAATATCTTGAGAAGAGGTATTCTCAAGACTTTGGGTACCTGGAAAGTGGGACTAGGGGAAAGAAACCCTTACATTCCCTCATTTTCTCTCTATCTCTTCCTAAAAGCCCCAACACCATGCAGTAGCTGAGGGTCTGTGGTGCTGAACAAACCTGGAGGATCCAGTGCCTGTGGGGCATCCCAGTGCACTGGGATTGTTTGATTTGGCAGCCAAACCCTTCCATAACCTTCAGTTTCATTGTCTCTTAGTGCTGGGTGAAGATCTGTGCTGCTACTGCTCTGGTATTTAAGTATGTAACACAAAAATGGATTTTTATTGGCTTTTTATTATTTAGTCAGGATGATGGGTATTAATTCTAGGTTATTAGTATTTATTCTAGATTATTAGTATTTCTTAAAATCCTTGCCCTGAATCTAGTGGCTTTATTTTACTTGATATTATATCATGATAAAGCAAAAGAAAAATGTTTCCAGGAGCCTGAGGTACTGAGGTGAGAGATGTGTGGATGGTTTCATGATGACCAGTTGGGGTAAGAGCTGAAGGAATGATTTCTGCTGGGATAATTCTCTTCCCTCTCAGCAGCCACACTCCCAATGATAGCAGAAGCATTAAAAAAAAATAAAAATTCTGATTCCTCTTTCTTCATCCCGGACCTTGAGCTCTCACTGAATGCTTTATCAGCCTTTGCAGAAAGCTTCTTGCTCTCTCTTTGGGCCAGAAAACCATGAGTCATCTGCTACAGTGCATGTCTTGCCTTTAATATTTGATGTCTCATCTGTTGCCCCAGCCCTGGCTCATGTTCCTGTGCTGCACAGAAGTCCAGTCATTAGATTATTATGAAATCATGGCATGTCTTTCACATGAGTGGCTTTTTTGGGGCTGTTTTCAGCCACTCTCAAGAACCATTTCTGGTGCTGCTGTTATTACTCATCTTATGTAAACTGTTTGTTCCTGCTCAATGGCTTCATTTCAGGGCAATTCGACTTTAAAAAGGAATTAAAAGATGATGGAAGAAATAAAACCCTGAATGGCTGATGGGGAATTAGAGATGTCATGGAGCATTGAGTGCTTCTGGGCAGTAACAAACCTTGCCTGGTGTAAATGTAAATCAGCAATCCCAGATGAGGATTCACTGCCCTGGGAAGCCCCCAACCTGTCTGGGGCAGGAACCTCAGCCTTTCCCTGCCTCATCCAATTGAGATAAAGTTTTCTGGAATTTCTGCAGATTGAGGGATGGGAATTCATGGCACAAGTGCAAGTTGTTCTGTACCTGTTCCTAACAGCTGTACCTGTCTTAACATTTGCATTAGACAATCAGTCTGTAAGAACAATTGTTAAGCTCTTCAGTTCCTTTATTTTTGAAAGGTCACAGAATTAGAGAGGAATTTGCATACTTTGTGTGGCTCAGGTGATAGCTGGGGTTGCACCCTGTCAGAGGGAAGGTTTCTAGGAGGTTTTTGGGGTCTGGTTGTTGGATTTGGGGTGCTGAGGGGTGGCAGGGCTCAGAGGGCAGCACAGGGTGCCTGGGCCACTCATTGCTGTCAGATGTGAAGAGGGAGGATGGTTAATGAGGAAGTGGAGAGGGAGGTAATTAATTTTCTGTTTCTGTGCCCTCTTTTCTCTTTGCTGGCTGTCTGAATGAGGCTCTAAAGGAGGGTCTGGGTCCTGCAAGGTTCTGCCCACAGGAATAGTCCCAGCAGCAGCACAAATCTTACAGGACACGTGCTTAGATAACTGTAATGCCAAAGGCTTTTAATTTTTGGATGTATTTCTTAACCTTTATAAAGAAAAAGTATTCAAGTGATATTAATGAAAAAGGGTAATGAGATTCATTACACTTAGAGACAGCTTTGTAGTCCTGAGATTAGAAGGAAATTATTATTTGCTGAGGTTCATTCAGTAGTGAAATTCCAATTCACCTTGCTGGAATTAGATGATGCTCTCATTAAACTCTCTCCTACTGATGGACAGCATTCTCTCAACTGACTTTATTTTAATATGACCTGAACAGAATTTCAATGAACTGCATGGAAAATCTTGGTAAAACTGGGAGGTACCCATTCCAGGGCTGAATATTTCCACTTTGTATTTCCCATCTTTGAGATAGGTTTTACTTGGAAACCAATCCTGTTGTGTCAGTTTAATGCAAGCTGTGGTTTTGTGGTTTTCCAGGAGTTTGTTTTCCTTGGATAAATGAGGGTCATGAACAATTCCTGACCTGTTTTCCTTGGATAAACAAGGCACATGAAGAATTCCTGAATGGTCTTGGGGCGTTTAGGAAGGGATAGAGAGCAAATGAGGGAATGTAAGGTTTTCTTTCCCCCAGTCCCACTTTCTGGTGGAAATAAGGGAGGCTGATGCTGGATTACATCACAGTGATGACATCTTTACACCTTAGGGACAAACCAGATCTTCCTGAGCATTTGATCCAAACCAGAGCAGTTTACTGGGAGTGTACCTCTGCCTTCCCCAGTTAGGTTGGGGCAGTTTCCTTAGGCAGACCTCAGGAACTGAATCTGTTGGTTCCAAGCTCTTCATTTGAATTGAAAATGTGACATTTCCAGCTCCTTCAGTCACTGGTACAGCGATGAAGCTGCTTAGATTGCTGCTGAGGAGATGGAAGCCTAAAAGCCAAGCTATTTCTTGCTTGTTGGAGAGGGAAAAGCAGATCAAAACTCTGCCGGCAAAAACAGAAAGTCAAATCCCACTAAAAATATTTAGTGAGGGACTTGAATTGTCCTTGTTACCCCAGATGATATTTTTTAATTAATGTTCATCAGGAAGATGAGAGAGTCTGCAAGAGCTCTGTGGGCCTGGGGCAGGGTTTCCTGAATTGTTGTGGGGCGGCAGGAATGGCAGGGAGCTCCATGGGAAATATCTATAACAGTGAAACCAGGCAAGGAAAATGAAATAACTGTCCAGGGGATTCTTTGGGGTGTTATATTCTTTAATTTCTCTGGTGGTGGGAGTGTTCATTGTGGGAGAAGAGAGTTTGAGGCCAAGGGGATTTTGGCTTCAGAGATAGAACCATGGGTTCTCACAGGAAGAACTCAGGTGCGTCATACCTTACTTTTAATTATCTCTAATCAAAATAGTTGTCTTTCCTCTCTCCTTTCATTTCCACAATGTCCCTGGAAGCCTTTCCCTTCCATGCTGAACAAATCTCACATTTCATTTTTAAAATACCATTATTTACAGGTTTTGATATTTGAATTCTTTTAATTTTATTTTCTGGCTGCATCAGAAAAAGCACAGAAGGAATTTAATAAGCAATGACTGCTTTATTGGTTCAATTAATGCAAATGTAAATTCTTCACTCTTCAGCTTCTAATTTGAGCCAATTTCAAACATTTTCTTAAAAGTTTTATGGTGGTTTTTTTTTCATTGTTGTGTTAGATGTGCTGTGCTTTTGCTATTTTTGCAGCATCAGAATCATTCTGTGTTTGTCATGCTCCATTTGGTTGCAGTGGAGATGACTGTCAGAGAAATACAATTTTTCAGGCATTAATTGAAAAAATGGCTTTATATTCAACGTGCAGGAACTGGCAGATGTAGATAAGGAGCAGAGAAAATTCATTAAGTGGCATTTCTCCAATTCTGCGTTCTTTTTCTCCCTCCAAAAAGGCAACAATGCCAGATTAAATCATAAATGAATTTAATATACTGCACGACATTGTAGGAAAAGTTTTCTATGCAATCACTTTCATTTTCCCACAATTTTTTGTGAAAACTTTTGGAAAATGAACCCTTAAGAAATTACTCAAGTGCTGGAAGCATCAGTAAATTTTCACAGTGTTTCCTGAACCTGTGTGCAATATTTGTATGTAAATTTAACCCGAATCTGCACATCTGTTCTAAACACCCAGGTCAAGTAAAGTTGTACTGCACAGCTTTGACCTAGAAAAGCACTTAAATAAAATATTCATGCTTGTGTGGAGAAATGAACCTAAACCCAGCCAGTCTGTGACTGAACACAAGATGGGAGGCTGCTGCTTGTGCTGGGGATATGTGAAATCTGAAGTCCTGCTGAGCTCCTATTTCCATTCATGTTTTTTAGTCCCCATCGGTTCCTCTCCACGTCCTTGGATGTTTCAGATCCTCACACAGAAATGATGTTTTAAATTGCCTTCATCTGCAAGGCTCTTTCATTGTTGTCACGGGGCTCCAGGGAGGAATAAAACAGTGATATTCAGGAGATGAGGTGGGTGTGTTTAACATGATAAAAACCCAGTGTTCCTGGGGCAGGAGGAAAGGAATCTCCAGGCTCAGGTGCTGCTGGGGGCAGATGTCCTGTGCTCATGCCCTCACATGTGGCACCACGAGCCACCTCTGGCCTGGCCAAGCCCAGAACCCCCCTAGGAATAATCAAAATAACCTTTCTGAGCAGAGCAGCTGACTTAGGAGAGATAAAGAGGACCCTTCTTGTACCTTCCTGTGCATTCTGAGGATTTATGGGAGTTTGGCAGAGCAAACCTCTTGCCTCAGCCCCTTTCCCCACATCTTTGTCATTTCCATGCACTTTGCTGGCCCTACACAACTCTTAAAATCCAATTTTATCACTTTCCCCNGTTCATTTCTGGCATTCAGTGTGAGTTAAAAAAAAACCAAAACAAAACAAATTTTTGCTGGGCAGGATTCTGAGTGATGGCTGGGTCACAAGAGGAGGGAAACCTTTTGGTTTGAACTGAACACTGGATGTCATTTTCCAGGATTTCTAAATGATTTACAAGGAAATAAATTTCATTATTAATGATGAATATACTCTGGTTTTTAGATGAGACTGAGTGGGTGAGTAATTTCACCAGGACTTAGAGAAAAGAATAAAATCATCTGTATAATTTACCCTTGTTTGTGGTACTTAAAGAAAATATTAACGGAAATGGAAGAGTCTGAATGACTGATGTCTGAATTCCAGCTTTATGTGGACTATGGTCAGGAAAATAAGGATGGCCATGGATGCTTTAGACAGTCTGTTCCTCAGCCTTATGGTGTCCAAATGGACAAATTTTATCTTAGAGGAAAAGCAGCTCTCGGGGTTGCAGTCTCTCCTTGGCTTTGGAGGCTCCTCTGGTGAGTTTTACACAAATCAGAGACCCAGGACAGGAGCTGCCCTCCTGAACATAATTTCAAACTCAGGAATCCAGCACATCCTGGTAGCTGTGTCTGGGATTATTGAAATCCCTGCAGCTTTTCCCTGTGCTGTCCCAGCCATCCCTGCCATGCTGGAGCTGCTCCAGCACTGAGCACCAATGTTCTGTGGTGGAAAAAGGCATTGTTCACATATCTGCTCCTTCCTTTCTTTGAGTTTTTCCTTCCAGAGTTTTGTGTTGCTGCCTGAAGCTGCATCAGATCAAAATTCCAGCCCCAAATCCCTGCCAGTGGTGCCCACGGAATTTCCCCTTCACGTGGTTGAGTTTAGGGGGTGTGATGCAAATTGTGGGTGCCTTTGATACAAGCCTCATGAGGAGGAGCTGGAAAGGGGTTCAGGCTGGAGAAAAGGAGGCTCAGGGGGGATTTCTGGCTCTGAACAGCTCCTGACAGGAGGGGACAGCCAGGAGTATTGGGCTCTGGCCTCAGGGAACAAGGTCCAGGCCTTGAGGTGTTCCAAGGGAGGTTTAGATTGAATATTAGGAAAAATTTCTCCATGGAAGGGCTGTCAAGCACTGGAAGAGGCTCCCCAGGGGGTGGTGGAGTCACCATCCCTGGAAGCATTTAGAAACAAGCATTTAGAATCCCTGCCAGTGGCGCCCATGGAATTTCCCCCTCACATGTGAGGTTGAGTTGGTTGAGTTTTGGGGGTGTGATGCAAATTGTGGGTGCCTTTGGTACAAGCCCCATGAGGAGGAACTGGGAAGGGGCTCAGGCTGGAGAAAAGGAGGCTCAGGGGGGATTTCTGGCTCTGAACAGCTCCTGACAGGAGGGGACAGCCGGGAGTATTGGGCTCTGGCCTCAGGGAACAAGGTCCAGGCCTTGAGGTGTTCCAAGGGAGGTTTAGATTGAATATTAGGAAAAATTTCTCCATGGAAGGGCTGTCAAGCACTGGAAGAGGCTCCCCAGGGGGATGGTGGAGTCACCATCCCTGGAAGCACTCAGAAACATCCAGATGTGGGGCCTGGGGACGTGGTGGACTTGACAGCATTGGCTTCAAAGTTGTGTTCAGTGATCTTGGTGGTCTTTTCCAACCTTAGTGATCCCATAAGTCTCTTTATTTTTAGAGTAAATCCTTCCTTTTGGTAGACCCAGAGTGCCCTGGTTTGGTGTGTGCTGGGGTGGGCCCTGTGAGCGCCTCATCCCTCACCTGCCTTGCCCAAACTGCTGTGGGCTCACAAAAAGGCAGCAACTCCTGTGGCACAGGGGGAAAGATTTTCCCAGCCTTGGGACCTTCCTTGGGAGCTCTGAGAGGAGTTTGGATGCTGGAGGGTGATGCAGACACTTCCTGCTGGCTAGAACCTGTCCCCTGTCACTGAGCACAGGCCCTGCAAATTAGCCGGGGTGAGGTAATAATAACCCTGATCCACGGGAGGGGCTCGTGTTTCTCAGCAGCTGAGGGGGAAATGAAACTTTGATGAGTTAACCAAGAGCCAGAAGGCTCCCAGCAGCTGTAAGGAGACACCTGAAGGGAAAGGTGAGTCAGGATGTGCCTGCAGTGAGGCAGGGATAGATCCAGCCAAGGGAGCATCGCTTTCGTCCTGAGGAAATGGAGGAACCACCCCAGAGGGACTGGGGGAACCAGGCACAGAGTGGGGACTCTTGGCATTCCCTCACTGCTTGGAGAGGATATTTGCAGGGTTCCCCATCCCTGAGGTATCCCACAGGCTTTGGGGGAAGCAGGGATTTGCCCTGAACTGCATGAGCTCAGGAATCCTGATGGCGTGGGGTTGGTGGTTTCCTCCCTCACAGGCACCTTCTGTTCCTCATCTTTGGTGTTTTCCTGGTGTCATGTAAGGATGGCCATAAATAATCCTAAATAGCCATAAATGATCCTAAATAACCATCAATATGTTGCTGATCACGTTCAAAACCAAAAGTTTTGTAAATGTTCCAGTTGGATTGTTCTCTTGTCTGAGACAAGAGGAAACAGCCTCCAGGTGCACCAGGCACAGAGTGGGGACTCATGGCATTCCCTCACTGCTTGGAAGGGATGTTTGCAGGGTTTCCCATCCCTGAGGTATCCCACAGGCTTTGGGGAAGGCAGGGATTTGCCCTGAACTGCCTGAGCTCAGGAATCCTCATGACATGACATGCCTGCCTCCATCACAGGCACTTTCTGTTCCTCATCATCGGTGTTTTCCTGGTGTCATATAAAGATGGCTAGCCATAAATAATCCTAAATAGCCATAAATGATCCTAAATAACCATGAATATGTTGCTGATCACGTTCAAAACCAAAAGTTTTGTAAATGTTCCAGTTGGGTTGGTCTCTTCTCTGAGACAAGAGGAAACAGCCTCCAGGTGCACCAAGGGAGGTATAAAGTGAATATTAGGAAACATTTCTCCAAAAGAAGGGGTGACCAGTGTTGGAACAGGCTGGGGTGGAGTCACCACTCCTGGGAGGGTTTAAGGGGTGCGTGGATGTGGGATTGGGAGTGCTGGGGGTGCAGCTGGACTTGATGATCCCAAAGGTCTTTTCTAATCCAACCAATGATATCAGGAATTGTTTGACAGAAACACTGAACAATTCTTGCAGTTTTTTATGCTGCTCAGAAGGATACTTGGGCTCAGTTATTTACCTTGATGCTTGCAAGTTTTGGGTTTTTTATTTGTTTTTGTGGTTTTCTTATTTGTTTTGTTTTGCTTTTCTGGAAAGTCTAGACGTGCATCCTTTAACATAATTATAAAGGAGGGAAAAAAGCACCCCAATAGATTGTTCATCACAATCACCCATTGTTATCCTGTGTCCTTAAACTGAAATGTTCTTAAATTGAAGCATCATGTAAAATACATGGAGCCATGTTATTTCCTTTTGCCCTTCTGTGCATATTTAACTTGTCACTTTGCCTTTTTCCTGTAACAAAAATGTGATGCAGCTCATTCCAGGGATGTGCTGAAGTCCATTTGCAGCCAGAGGTTGCTTTGAAGTAGCACAACAGAGGCTTTATTGATTTATCCTTTGCATTCAGAACAAAGATTTGTGTGATCTGCCACAGCTTCCATCAGTTATTCCAGCTTCATACCAAAAATAATTTCTTTGTGCTTTAGGATCTATTTTCAGAAGTCATTGCTTGTACATATCGGTCTTATTAATACAAACCTTTAATTCAAAGGTTTTTTAATGATGAAACCTGGCAGGAATTAGTACTAAATGGAGCTCATGAGAATTCTGTTCAGAATATCAGGACAAATCCTCTCATGAAGGCACAATTGAAGTGTAATATTTACATTTGTCTATATGCCATAGGCGCCACAGCTTGGAATTTTTCTTTGAGAAGTAATTTATAGGGATGTATTTTCTATTTCATGGCAATTTGTACTGATTTGATTTTATTTTATTTTCTTTACAGGATTAGCTGGAACTGCTGCAGACCTAGAAAAAAGAAAGCTTATTTTTGGAAAAAATTTTATACCTCCAAAGAAGCCAAAAACATTCATACAGCTAGTTTGGGAAGCGTTGCAGGACGTGACTCTTATCATCTTGGAAATTGCAGCCATCATATCTTTGGGGCTTTCCTTTTATCAGCCACCTGGAGAAGGGAATGAAGGTAAAAACTTTTCACAGAAGTCATCTCAGTTTAAGCAAAGCATGTCCTAAATCTCAAATCAATTCCATCCCCAGCCTCCAGAAGGTCACTAACAGGAAATTTCCACGTGGTTTGTTCCTGATCCCATTACATCTGCTCCTGACATATTTTTCTTTTCATCTTGACGTTTCTTTATGCAAATCCTGAACCTCATGACGTGAGTTAAAGGAAAATCATAACTTTTCTTGTGAAACTGGAGTGGTTTTGATACAGTTTGCACCTCTGAGCCTGCATTTGGAGAGTGTTTGATTCATCCTTTGTGGTTGTTTATCACGTATTATGGATGAGAAAGATGTAATTGCTTATGTAACTGCTGGATCCTATGGCAGGAGCACAGATCTCCAGTTTACACCAGATGAAGGCTTGAACTCAGTGAGATTCACACATTTCAGTATTTTTAGTGGTGCAGCTCAGGCTCATGAGCCTGGCTCCAAAGGGAATATTGGAGCAAAGTCCTGTTCCTGATAAATATTCCCCATATTCTGCAGAGCCTTTCTGGCTGCAGGAAGTTTTACCACCCTGCCTGCCCCCCTTCCTTTTTTCCCATTTCCCCCCCACCCTCTTTGGAAAGCACTCATGAATTCACATGCTTAAAATATTTGTTCCTCTCCATAAATGCAAGATTTCCATTTCTGGCAGCTGATCCAGATTTTTTTTCCTCCCCCCTCTCTCTCCTGCTCCCTCCCAGACTTCTAAAGCTGGATCAAACATGCTGTGTGAAATGACGTGAGCAGCTTGGCAAATGTAGGAAGAATGTCTTCCTCTAAATATAGCCCTGAAATGCTTTTTACATTTGCTGCAGTTTCCTTTGGCTGCTTTTCCTTGCAGCCCCTTCCTCCTTGCCATTCAGCAGCACAATCAGCACGTAGCCATGCACAGCTCCTGCCTCCTGCCTGGGCTGCTTTCATCCTTTGGAAATCATTGGGAGCCTTTCATTGCTCCCTCACTGCATTTTGAATGCTTGGCTATTGATTCAGCAGGTGCTCGATTTAGGCATGAAAAGATAAAGGAGTCATTGCTTTTTTTTTGGTGTTTTTTTTTTTTTTTTTTTTTTTTTTAACTGAAGAAAATGTTATTTATTGGAATTACTTCATCTAACTGGTGGGATACCTTGGGGACATCATAAACCATGAGAGATTCTTGTCAAAATTAGGATTTAGCTTAGACTGAACGTGCAGATTGCCCTATTTTATTTTGTTTTATCTTGTAGGAAAAGAATTTTGAAATCATGATTTCTCCAGGTTTTAGGGGAGCTGTGTCATCAGGAAAGGGGAGGCTTGTTCCTTTCTTTTTCAAATTGTTATTCTTTTTATTTTGATCGTGCATTTAAAATGTTTCTTTTCCCATGGGAAGACAGGAGCCAGCTGAGATTGTGAGGGAGTCTGGAAAGCTCAGCAGCAAAGCCTGGGAAAATGTGTTTGTGTTTTCCCACAGCACAGCACTTTATTCAATAGTCACTGCTTTCCCTGCTTTAAATTGTTTTCTTGAAAGGTTTTGCCCTGGTTTACACAAGAAAATAAATCAAAATAGTGAATATCTTCTATTCCAATTTGTGGAACACATTGTAAAGGTCTTCCACACTTTTTTTTTTGGAAGTCTTTCTGTGGGCAGTTTTATAAAGAATTCCTTTAATTTAAAAATTAGTATATCATAAATTGCTGCTAAGGATACCTTTAATTTATTGGTAGATGGCTTTTTGAAGAGTCCCAAACTCTGGAAAATAGACATATTAAGCTTGATTTTGCCTTGGTGAAGTGGGGAGTAATCCCACTTGTAATTGATTTTAAAGGGTTTGACTTCAGTATTTTCCTTTCCTCATTCTCCCCGGAATGAAAATTTCATTGAAATATGCACTTATTGGCAACTTTTAAAACCAAAATCTTATTGGTTTTTGCCCATTGGAAATACTATATTTACTTCTGGAAGTACAGCCAGGTGTTAGAAAGGAGAGCTGGCACATGTTCTCTGTTCTTGATCTTGCCTCCTCTTTAAAATTCCAATTTTTTCTTTTGTTTTTCCAAATGAAATGCATTTTCATTTTGAAAATGAGCTAAGAGGAGTTTTCTTTCTACGCTGATTTATTCAACCACCACTGCCAATATTCTGAGCTCATCAACTTCTTGCTTGGAGTAACTTGAAAAGTTGTCACCCCCCAGAAGTGACAGTCTTGTAATATGGCAACAAGAAACTTTAGAACACAATGTCAAGGAAACACTGCTTGTAAACTGAGCATTTATCTGCCTTTATTTAATATATCTATGTCTGCCTCTCACCCATCCTGAATTTATATCTACCAATGGCATTACTGGTTAGTATAATAAGTTGAACTCATCTAATTTAAAAATTAGTATAACTCTTTCTTTTCTTGACTCATGGAACCCACTTGTAACTTTTGATGCTGTAACAGAATTAGCATTTAACTGCTTTCTGCAGTTGAAGTGCAAAATATATTTCTTCTGGGGCTTTTGAAGGAGAAAAGCAGAATAAAATCCACACTTCCAACAAATATTAGAGTGCTCAGGAGCCCTGTGTAAGGATGTGAGTGTTCAGATCTTCATTTCAGATCTGGCTGAGTCTTGGAGAACATGATTTCCATTTCTGGTGCAATCAGGGAACCTGATTTAGAGGAATCTCTGGATAAAAATGCAGTTTTATTGCTTCTCCAGAAGCCACCCCAGTTCTTTCTTTTCATATTCCTTAGCAGGAGTGCAGGTTTCAGGAATGTTGTTCTCAGGAATCTGCTCTGCATTCCCTTTCACCATCTGACAGGCCATGAGAAGCAGTTGAGAACTTCTGCATAAATCATTGTCAGCCCCGTGGCAATTACTGCTCTCATTACTGAGCCACACGAAATCAGTTTGCTGCCCTTTCTAAAAAGTGCAAAACTGAGGCTGGATTTCAGCAAATTTATCTTGAGAGAAAATTCCCAGTGCAGGTGTAGCCTCCAGTAAGGTGAGGATCCCACAGGGCTGTGGCTGGGACAGGGTAAGAATATTTTGTTCCTCAGGAAAATCCCTTCTGTGCCTGGAGTTTGTGGATTTCAGTGTTCCCTGGCCATGCAGAGCAGGGGGTCTGTGGTAGCTCAGAGCATCTGATGAAAGTGTGAAATAATTTAATTCACTTTTTTTTTTTTTTTGGTAAGGTATGTTAGAGGTAGTCCAGGACTAAAACTGAAATGGTCGTTCTTGTAGATCAGTTTATGGTGAAATGATTTTTATGCACAGTTTGTAAGGAAATTCCCTGTCCTGTTTTTAAGGACAGTGTATGAGTAGAAAGAGAGCGAGCAGTGGACTGAAATCATCACATTGCTTGAGGAAACAGAATATCCTTTAGGAAAGAGTGCTTGGACTCAGAAACCCAGCAAGGGATGGGAAATGGCTTCTCTTGGCCATTCCCAAATCTGTCATATTGTGCCTGTAGAAATGCAAGAATCTCCTCCTCTACCTGGTTGTAACTTTTGGTGGGTTTTTGTTTGTTTGTTGGTGGTTTTTTTAGGGTGATTTTTTTTGTTTGTTTGGCCGGTTTGCTTTGGTATTTTCCCTCAGAGCTCTGCTGGAGCAGCCCCTCCTGGCAGAAATGCCCTGGTGGCATTTGCAGCTCTGTCCCTTTCTGGGGCTGCTTTTCCCAGTCCCCCAGCAGGATTCTGCTGCTTTGGTGCCTCCCACATCTCTGCCCGTGTTAACTGGTCAAAAAATTCCCAGATCCTTCTGCAAACACCTTCAGCAGCAATTTCTGAGCCCTCTCCAGCCCTCCTCCTTGTTTCCATCTCCAGCCCCTGCATCACATGTGGATTTTATTACAAAAACTGCTGATGCCAAGCCCTGCCAATCATCTGCTGTTTACAGGAGTGTAACAAACCTTTTAAATCTTCTTCCTTGAGCTCTCTTTCCTTCTGTGGGTTGCAAAGGGGAGAGAAAGCAGCCTGAGGTAAGACGTTTCAACATCCCAGTGTTTAGCAGGAAGCCCCAGGCAGGATATCTATTTTCCAGTGTACAGCTTTTAGCAGCTTAAAGGTGGAATGAAAAAGGAAAAGTCTTTTTGGTTCAGGCAGCTTGTGTTAAAATTCCCAAGGCAAAGGTCTGGATTGAAAACAAAGAGGAATGATCAGTTATATTGCTCAGTGCTGCTCAGCAGGGTTTTGGCTGGGTTACCCTTCCCCTTACTCATACAACAAGTTGGAAAAACACAGGAACAGGACATGGTCCCCTGAAATTTGGGCCTCCCAAGTCACTTGCATTGAGATGTTGGTGGTTTTATGCTGCTGCTGCTGCTGCCCAGGGCTGGAGCTGGGGTTCCTGCTGGCCTTCCATGACCTAAAAGAGATTTGATTTCATATTTTATAAACAAAAGAGACTTTATTTCATGGGGTTCACAACTCAGGTGTTTTCTTATCATGTTTCTAATGTGCCACATTGCTCAGTGGGGACTCAAGCTGGAGATTTGAACCAGAAAGGACTTCCAGAAACTGGAGGGAAGGTGAAGATGCTGCTTTATCCTGTTCCTGTGCTGAGCCTCCCCATGGAGGCAGAACTCAGACTTGTGGCACAACTGTTGTGGAAATGTCAAATCCCTGCTCGGATGGGATGGACAGCAGGACACAAACAGCCAGGGAGAGGCAGGAGCCAACCTGGCAGCAGGGCCCGAGGCACCAGGCAGCAGGAAAGGCTCTCCCTGCAGAAGCCAAGGCGTTCAGATTAAAAAACCCTGTAAAAATCAGTCAGAGAGGGAGAAAAAACCCAAAGCCAAACAAAGAACTTCCTCATCTCCTTGTCCAGGTCTTTGCTGTGCTGTTTCCATCTTCTCCCAGGTTCCTGCCTGTGGAGCACAGCCCAAGATGTGTCTTTTGGCATTTCATCTCTTTAGCAGCTCTGGAAATAAGTCACAGTGAGGAAGATTTGACCAGCTGCTACAGTGGGTATCTCTGGGAGAAAGAGAAAAAAAGTAAAAAAAAAATTATTGATATTAGAAAGACTAATTATAAAAAAGAATATCTTGATATGAAAAAAGTACAGAGAAACTGGAAACAAGCTTCTTTTTCTTAGTTAGGAGTGAAAATGTTGAGTGTAACATCAGGTAGTTTGAATTTCTGTGCAGTTTGTACTGATGTACATTAAAAAAAAAATATTCCCATAAGTTTGGACAGTCTAATTCTCCTCCATGCAAATTCCCTGCCTTGGAGTTCTGCTGGAGCAGAACAGCTGCAATAGTGTGTATGAAAGGCTCAGGTACAACATTCTAAAGATGGGATGTCTGTCCCAGTCCCCCAGAACTCACTCTGGGTATTCCTAAAACAAATTACAACCCGTTGGGATAAGATGAAATTGAGCCATTGCTCCCTCAAAACACTTCAAGATGTTGTTATTGTGCTGTGTCATTTTGTGGTTCCAGCTCTCACCTTTCTTTGGGTCACTTTGTGGTTTTCCTGCTTTAGGCTGCCAAAGAGAATTTCAGGGTTTCAGGGGAGGTGAAACAGGCAGGAGAAAACCCTTTCTGTGTTGCCATATGTGTCAGGACTGCTTGACCAGAGTTGGATAGAATTCTTCATTTTGTTCCCCAGTTTTTAAACTGCACTTTTCATCCCTTCACTTTCTTTGCCAATAGTTGTGGCAGAACTGCACTCATTTTAGTAATTCCAGGTAGGTGATACTTGGAATTTCTCACTCCTTCCATATCCAACTCTCAACAATTTTCTTCCCACTCTCCCAGCAACATTTTCCTTTCTCACACTCACTGCCCCAGATCACAAAACTCCTTCTACTCCCTTTCCGAGAAGCGCCGTGTCTCAGGAAATGGGTCTAGTGGATATTTATATATATTTTTTCTTTTTTCCTGGGGATTCTAGAAACCTTCCGTCTCTGTGATGAAATAATCTTGTTCTTAGATTGTATCAACACGGCAGAGGCCTGGTGGGGAAGCCTGGAAATGGAGCTGCGCTTGGCTCAGAGCCGCGCGCAGGTGCGGGCGGGCAGGAGGCCACCCTTGGATGCACCAGGCACGGCAGCACTGGCCCTGCAGGGGCTCTGCCACCTCATCTGCTCTGGGAAATGGCACTGGGAGCTGCGAAAGCCTCTGGGGAGAGCCTTCAGCTCCTGCCAAGGGCGGCCACTTCGGGGTTGTTGGGCAGCTCTCCCAATTATAAAGCCAAGATCAAGATGAGAAACTGACTCCACAGTTTGTGTGTGTGCACTTTAACCAATGCCTCCCAGTAACATTTTTTTGGGACACTGTAAATCTGTCCTCTCTTCAAGTCCTCTCCATTAAACAAAACATATTGGAGAAAACATGAAGCCTTTTCAGTAGAAAGTGAGCCAAAATTAATTTGTTTTAACACTTTGCAGTGCTTTGATGCCTAAATGACACCCCATTCCAGGGCCTGTGTCAGTACAAGGCCCCTGCAAGAACTGAAAATATTCCCAAAACTTTGCTGCAGATGCTGAAAACAACAAGTGGTGAACATCTTCCAGCTTCTGCTGTGTTTGTCTCAGGAGGCCACCCTTGGATGCACCAGGCCCTGCAGGGGCTCTGCCACCTCATCTGTTGTGGGAAATGGCCCTGGGAGCTGTGAAAGCCCCTGGAAAATGGCACTGGGAGCTGTGAAAGCCTCTGGGGAGAGCGTTCAGCTCCTGCCAGGGGCAGTCCCCACCTCGGGGCTGTTGGGTTTGGCGTTGTCGCTGCCGAGCGTTTGTGTTGTTTTGGGCGTAGAAATGAGCGTGGCTCATTGGAGTTGGTTGGAACAAGGAATTCTCCTGTGCCCCCTGGATTAAATGGCCCAGGGGAATAAACAGTTGGTTTGAAAAAGGGGAAGCACTGATTGCTGAGGAACGCGAAGCAAATTTAATTAAACTGAATTAAAAGTAACCTGAGATAAATAGCCACATGAAGGTCTGGTGCCAGCCTCTGAGGAATTCGGTTCATTTACTTCCTAGTGAGGCACAATTGGATAGAAACTCAATGTTTTAAAGCATCATTTATCAATTTTTTTACCTTGTCTCCACCTTTTCAGCCCAGCCTCCATTTCCCTTAGCATATCAGTTCAGGAGGGCTATTGAATGTGAAGTGAAGCACATCAATTTTTTAAATCCCTTGCCAGACCTTTCCATCCTGAGGGTCTTGCAGGGCCCATTCAAGATTGCAGGACATTTTCCACAGTGTTCCCTGGCCACGCATCTCCCTGTCTCTAAAACTCTGCCACCCTGAGGTTCATTAATATGCAGTTAATCAATTTGATTAATGAGTGAAAAACTGAGAAATGTCAGATATGAGTCAGCTGAACCAAAGTTAATTCTCTAGCCTTTTGTGGCAGCTTTACATCTTAATTTTTTTAAAGAGCATTTTACATGTGATAATGTAGATTGCATTAAAAATGCACAAACGTAGGCAGCACAAAAATCTATTTTGTGAGGCCAATGTTAAAGGTGTTTTGCAACCCTCCTAAAATCATAGCAGCACACAGAAATAAACAACTGAAGTTGTTTGTTTCTGTGTGTAGTTTAAGTCTTTTGCCAGCTCTCCCAGTTATAAAACCAAGATCAAGATGAGAAACTGACTCCACAGTTTGTGTGTGTGCACTTTAACCAATGTCTCTCAGTAACATTTTTTGGGACACTGTAAATCTGTCCTCTCTTCAAGTCCTCTCCATGAAACAAAAAGTATTGGAGAAAATATGAAGAAAGGGAGCCAAGATTCATTTGTTTTAACACTTTGCAGTGCTTTGATACCTAAATTACACCCCATTTCATGGCCTGTGTTGGTAGAAAGCCCCTACAAGAACTGAAAATATTCCCAAAACTTTGCTGCAGATGCTGAAAACAACAAGTGGTGAACATCTTCCAGCTTCTGCTGTGTTTGTCTCAGTCTGTAAGTGTGCACAGAGAGTGTTACATAATGTTCTCCAGGCACTGAGCAATCAGAGATCAATGGGAAATCATGGATATGGGGGGGTATAAGGACCATACAGCCTTAAAGCTGATGTGTCCTAATAGGAATCCTTCACCATCTTTGCTGCTAAACAGATCCCACTGATCCAGTTTTATTGTGCTGCCCAGGGAGGAGCATTCTCAAGAGAAGCTGAGCTATTAGAAAATAGCATTTTTTTCATATAAAATAGATTAATCTCAAAAGCAGAGTTGATTGTCAGAGCGAGCAAACCAGCTTTTAAGGAGTGTTGCTGTGCACACTCAAAATTCTTTTCTCATTCACCATAAAAATTAAACTGTGAGATCCCCCCAGGATTTTTTAAACCAGTCTAAGGAGTCTGTGAGCAGGAAGGGGACAAAGCAGTTGGCAGCCTGGAAAACAGGAGAAACAGAAGTATTTGCCCTCTTAAAAACAGCTTGTTCTGCCAAAACCCCCATTTAACCTCCTTCCTCCCAAAGCAGGGCTGAGGTGAAGCAGCATATGGCTTCTAGAGACATTACCACAGTCTGTTTGGCTTAGGAAATTTAGTGCTTGTAAGACTTTGCTTTTTAAATTCTTGTTCTAAGTATTAGTTCAATGCCAGGTCTGAGTAGCCACGAGTAGAGAGCAGGACAGGTTGGGGTGTGTGTGTGCTGTGTGTCCCAACCCTCATTGTCACCAGTGCAAGGCTGAGCTCATGGGGAGGAGATTGTGCCCCTTTGCGTGGTCATTCCCTGGAGACACTGCTGAATTTCTGAAACATCTTTGCTGTGGTGTTATTCTCAAAAGAAGGGACAGGTTTAGGTTGGGGGGTCCTCCACGGATGAATGGGTGAGAGCCCTTTGTGCTGTGGGGTCATGGGCTGGGGAGAGGGGCCAGGCAGGGCTCAGGCTGAGCCTGCAGAGCCTTTCCTGGCCTTTGGGATGATGCTCTTAGAGAGAGCCCCAAGCCCATGGCAGCCACTTTGGTTCCTCCCAGCTGGGTGGTGCTGGGAGAGGGGTAAATGTGGGGTTCTGGCTGGATCTGTGGCTTTGGGGAGCCCCCAGCCCCTGGGGAGATGTTTGGGGGTGCTGACAGCCAGGGGTGATGGGCAAGGGGGTGCGGGGCTCACCTGGCAATGATCCTGAGCCCAGGAAGGTCAGGAAGACAGAACAGCCAGGCTGACTTCCCCAGAGCTCCCCAAGGCTCCCTACATTGAGAATGATGCCAGGAGGAATGCTGTGGGTAAATCAGAGAGCTCTCCAGCCTGGCCTGGCTAATCCCAGCCTGGCTACACCAGCCTAAAGCCAGGGAGGCAGGAATGATGAGCAAACCCACATGAGGGGATGCTGGAGGGGATTTAGTCCATCCCACACTCAAAAGCTTCAACCCTCCCTGACAGACATTTAATACTTCAGCATTTCAACCCTCCCTGACAGACATTTATCAGAGTTATCTCTAAAAGATTCCAGTGATGGAAATTCTCTGAATTCCCTGGATAATATGAGTGTCCCTGCACACAGACATCGATTCCTGGTGTGTAACCAGGGTAAGAATTACCTGGTTAAATCCTGTAAGAATTTAAACTCAACGCTGTGCTTTGTGTTTTAGAAGGATGTAAAGATTAATTTGTGGTGTTTTATTTCCAGCCATATTTTGTGTGTGAAGACAGCCTGATTATAAATACCAGGGAATAGCTGTTTGTGAAGACTTCCCCATCTTTTTCTTTGGGGGTTTGAAATTTGAGCAGCATGGCAGTAGCACAGAAAATGGAAATATTGAAGTGAAGCTGACAAAGAGAGCTAAAATATTACCTTAAAAATATTTACCTGTTTTTTTTAAACAATTAAATCAAAATTCCTTCAAATCAATGGGAACCCAAAAGCTCTGAAAACGTCTTTATTGCCAAAAGTTAATAGCTTATGGAATAAAATTAACAATATAAAATACAGGAATATGGAATGTTTTCATATCTCATCATGATTTAAAAATAATTTTTAATTTGGCAGGTTTGAGATACCAATTAGTATTCAAATTTGCAGAATCTTTATGATGTGACTTTTTAAAGATGAAGTATTTCTGGATCAGCTTCCAGGATTATTTTATAGTTGGAGTTTAGACAAACTGTGCTACATCCCAAAGTCTGCCTGTGCCTACAGTTCCTCACTGTTGGTGAGCTTGAATTAGAATGAAAAATTATTACCTGGAAAGAAATGTTTAAGCATAGAAACGAACCAGAAATACCTTTTTGAACAGGAAGACACTTTGCATAAATTCATATTTTCATGGATATATATAAACACACACATCTCTCTCCTATTAGAAAAGTAGCATTTAAACAAGTAATTTTGATTTATTTTTTGCACAAGCTCTGCCTTTTCGCTCCTCTTGTTTCAGTTCAATGTGGATAATTAATATGCAGAAAATATAGAATGCTAATTTCCTGCAGCTTTGGATAGATCCAGGTGAACAATTTAGTTTAGAATTTGTCTGAGAAATCCCATCTCCTGTCTGTCCCCAGTAGGGTTCACACTGAAGGCGGTTTTGGATGTGAATTCAGGGGGGATTTCATCCCATCCTGTGGGGTAAAAATAAACTGAGACCCACAGCTCAGGACACATTTCCTGCACTGAAAAACTGCTTTTATAGGGCCATGCTAATATTGGGAGAACTTTTTGATGCCTGCTTCTGTAAGACATTGTGACAGAATTTTAATCTTTTATTGAGCTCATTGCTCACCCCTTAAAGCTTTCCAGCACGAAGGAATGGAGATGAGAAATGGTTTTTGCTGAAGTCTGAATAAACACTGCAGGTTATGAGGGGGATTTGTGGCTCAGCTCTACAAATCTTCCCCATCTCCTTTGGCCAGGTTTTCTCCTTGTCCTGAGCGAGGCAGGGACAGCATCAGGAGAGGCCCAGGTGCTCCAGGGCTAGCTCCAAGGGCAATCTTGAATTTTCTGGGATTGCAGGTTTTTTTTGTTTAAAATCCTCAATTGCAAATTTCCTTTATCAGTGCCTTTCCAGCCCTGAACCTCTGAAAACTCTGAATTACTCTTTGGGGACCTGTTAAATCAGTCACCTTTCCTCAGTAACCTCTCTCTGCAGGGTGGAAAAAGCTGGCAATTTCTCTCTGAATGGTCTGGGTGTGTGAAGTGTTTCAGACCTTGGAAAAGGCTTTTGCTAGCACAGAACACAACCAAAGCAACTGCAAACATCCAGGAACTTTTAAAAGAAATGTTTGTTTGAGTGTGGTCAGGCATCCCCACTCCATCTCCTGCTCCTCTTGGGGTTTTAGAAGCTCCAGTGAAATTGAAATAGAGATTTTTGGAGTTTGCTTAAAATAGCAATATGAATTAAGCAGTTAAAGTTTAGCCTGTAGAACTATGTGTTGAATGTTAACCTTTTTATCTAAGAAACCCTGCCATGGTACCAAGGGCATAGGAAAATGCAAATTTCTGAAGTTTCTTGCATGAAGAACAATACCAGAGGAGACCAAGAGATACAAAAAGCCCAGATAAGTTTATTTATTCTGCATATGGCTTCAAAACATCTATAAAGATTTACAGGCAAAGTAAATATTTTTTTTAGATTTTGTTTTTGCAGATTTTTGGTAGTATTTCTGTTAAATCCTCTCTGTTAGAATGCCTTGTTTTAAAGCATCAAAAGCCAAAAGAAAAAGGAGAATATTTTTGGAAGCAAACACATTTCATTTCTGTCACAACCCAGTCAGAGAGGGATGGAACAGCACAAGCACCCATCACTGAGGCAGATGCCACCCCAAAACCCTTTTTGCAGTGATTTGCTCTTTTCATCCCCGTGCTTCAGATAGAAAGGGAAGAGGCTCTGTGGATGGGCACAGGACACACAGCTCTCATCTGCTCCTGCATTTCTCTGCTATTTGTTGCTCTCTGTCAATGTGAAACGTTCTGCAGGGCTCTATTTAAAGCTGAGTGCCCCGATGAGAGCTGCTTTTTGGGAAACATTTCTTTATTTGCCCGGGTTTCTGTGTTTCCTGGGGCTCTCAGTGATCGGAGTGGGAGCTGAGGAAGTGCTCAGAGCCTCCTCTGCCTCCAGCTGCATTTCACAAGTGCTGGAAGTGATGCCTTTTTGGGCTACCTAAAAACAGGGACCAGACAGAATTGAGGGAATAAAAAGCAGTTCTATTTATTGAAGGGCCTGCAGGTATATTTTGGGCAGATAAAGCCCCCAGGGCCTACACCCAAAATAAATGACAGGTCAGAAGTTTCACATTTTTATAAGTTTGGTCCATTTGCACATTGGGGGTTAATCTGGCAATCCCAGCTCCAGGTAATGAAGTCATTGACCCCAAGTTTGCTCCCCCAAGTCCCTTTTGTTCCCATCTCTGGGCCTGGGGCAGTGAGGTGTCCTTGATTGCCAGGCCTGGAGAGGAATTGTTGTGTCTGCCCCAAATGGGAAAGCTGCAGCTGGCACTGGGTGTGGGGTCTGGAGTTACACACTAAAGAACTGCAGGAGTGCCGTTCAAATAAATAAAAAATATAAAAGCTAACATCCTAAAGCATCAGAAGTAGCCAGGGATTGCTCCATGAGAAATGAGAGCATTCTTCCTTTTTTAGAATCCAGCTGCACCTTTATCTCTGACATGGCTGCAGCTCCAAACTTAGCAGATTTTCCTGGCTTTATATATGTTTTTTTTCCTTCATCTATTCATTTACAAAAATACAACTTTATCCCAGGAGCTGCAGAGTTCCCTCTGCCATTTTTTATTTTTTTTTCCAATAGCAAGGTTAGAATTCTAAATAAAATTTAATTAAACTTTTCCAAGTGAGTAAATGCCAACATATGGACAGCCACTTCCCTGCTAATATCAAGCTAACAGAAATTCTAATTTCTAATTGGTTTTATTCCTAATGATTTGTTTGCATTGGCACAATAGCCTATTCTAAATGTGGTCTTGCAACATGTGATCATGAAAAAAAAAGGATTTATTTCTCTTCTTCTTTTACTCTGAATTAACCAATGACATTTATTAGTGTTCCATCCAAAGCACTGGGATCACAGTTCCCCACGCTGCTAATTCAATTTAGTCCATACATCTTTCAAACAGAATTTGTGTTTTACATTGATATTTTTTTTCATAGTTATGACATTTAAACAACTTAATCTGAAGGGGATCCCTTGTTTGTGCTGTGTTCTTCATTGCTGTAAATTGGTTTTTGATGAAGTCTGAATTTAAAACACTTTCCTGGTAGAGTTTCTGGGGGTATCAAGGCTGGCTGCTAAACCAGATTTCTCAATGTATTTTTATTCTGTACTGGAACTGAGCTGAGGCTGTCCAGCTTTTTTCCATGAAAAACCCTGAGAAAAAAGGGTTTTTTCTAAACTGAGCAAAACTATTTAAGGTTAAGACCATGTGCACCTGTTCTGCATTCTTGGAACAGTGACTTAAATGTGGAGAATTTTG
>WBNQ01032929.1:38113-57921 GCA_013401375.1 Spizella passerina | reverse complement strand
TTTGTTTATATACTATTTTACCTCTCCACAGTGGCAGAAATCTGAGGCTGTCTAGGGAACCACTGCCTGGCTGTGTGCTGTGTACTGCCACTCAGAACAGCGTAACACAGCAAGGACAAGAATAACCAGCAGAAGGTAAGACACAAAAAGACAGGACAACATTTTGAGGAAGCTGTCCCTTCCTTTAAGGAAGTTGTAAAGCAGGAGATTTAAAAACCGAAATAAATAAACAAATAATCTTTGCTTAAAGATGCTCCAACCCACAGAAGTAATGGTAATTTTCATTATTTCTACATGGCATTGTTTTACCACATAGATCTGAAGAATTACTAATGTAACCATGTGGTCAGGTTCACACAAACTGAATTCCACTGTGAGGCTTCTCTGAGGCCTGCGAGCCATCACTGAGCAGCTTGCTTGATGTGGATTACAAACATTGGCATTAAGTTTCAAAAGCATGTTAAAATTATGATGCAGATTCATTTTACACATGCTTAATTTTACTTAGTGAGCACCCCAGTAGTCATCTGTGTGCATCTGCATTCCCCATTAAATTCTAATAGAATAAAGACTTGAAGATAAACATTTCAAAATATTACTTAGGAGAAAAGAACCCATCCTGGGATTTTTGTTCCAACAGAAGCAGGCAACCTTTTTTTTTTTCATGATAAAGTAAACACAAGAATCTTCTTGCATGTTTCTCAGATTAGACTGTACATATCCCTTCTGGTTTTATTTTAGAACCACATTCCCCTCTCCAGGCAAATCTATACATCATTACAAATCCTTATGCAATTTTATCCCAGATTCTATATTTATCAAGACACCTCATCTAAACAGCAATACTCTTTCCCCAGCATGAACCAGGCAAAGATACCCTCACAAAAACTCCCATTTTAACACGATACATCATATCTCACAGTTCAAAGCTCTGACGTGTGACTTTGTAGGAATCATTATTAATGTATAAGAAATATGCTCTTTTTTTCTATTTGGTCAATGAATTCAAACACCACATGTATATTTTTATCTGGCAAAAAATCCTTCACATGCACTATTATGCATAGCTTCCTAAATAACACTACGTATTACAAAACAAAACAAAATCAAACCAAAAAACCAAACCAATCAACCTAAAAATCTTAAATATAGTGAGTGAGAAAGTATGGCCTACAAGCAGTGTAAGCATAACTTAAGTCACAAAGTGATCCTGGTTACTAAGGATGTCTGAAAAACCAATTAAAATCCCAGAGCTATGCACTTCTTCTTTCCACTGCTCTGTAGAAAATAATTCAGATGATTTTAACAAAATGCTGTTCTGACCTGCATGGAACAGCTTACTGAGTTCTGCACAGCCCTAGGTTTGTTTATATACTATTTTACCTTTCCACAGTGGCAGAACCAAGGGAGTGTCCCCTGAAAGAGCTAGTATTTGGAAAATCTTTTACAGTATTCTGATTTCTTTAAAAGGTGTAAGGTAACAGCTCCAAAATAAATTTTCATGGTGGGTACACATATAGACCTGGTAAACAAATCTAAGCTCTAGTTTTAATCACTCAAAGTGTTCTAGTCTCAGTTGCTCAGAATAACAGTTTTCATATTGTGACATAAAAAAGTTGTCACTCCCATGTGTGTGACATGGGAGTCACCACTCCCATGTAGTGTGTGGTTAGTATGACATACGAAGTTACCACTCCCATCTTTGCTTCTCTTAAGAATCATTGACACTCAAAAAATTACAAAACATTCAATGCAGTTTAAACTGAGATAATAAAATTATTGCAGTCCAAAACAGAATTGCTTCAATAAATGCATTTTAAATAAAATCAGATTTTTGGACACTTCAAATATTTTCCAAATTATCACAAATTGTTTGTTAACTGCTATAAGCACTATCTTAATATTTTCAGTATGATCAAATAATATAAGTATTTAAGACCTCCAAGAGACAAATTGAGTCTCCTCTGATCTGGAATAACTGAAGAAGATAGCTGATGCAAGACAGCAGTAGCAGAAAAGGTAAGATAAAGAGAACCAATTAGACTATGACCACGTAACAGAAANCCTGTTCAGGAACAGGCAGTATGGAATGCATTTACCTACTGGGTTGACTGCCTTGTCATGACCTATGACAACTTTTTCTTTAGTAATATTGATTGAGACAGTAAATATAGCAGTAAAGATACAGTGGAAAATAAACCATGAGGCTGGCATAGGGATGGATGCTACCACAAGCCTGCAGCTTGCCACAGCTGAATAAGGAGCCTCTCCAGTGCTGGGCAGGCACTGCTGGAACGGAACACCAGGGGTTCAAAGCTCCTTGAATCCAACTGGAGCCTCCTCCACAGGCTGCAAGTCCTGCACAACCTTCATCAGGAAGATTTAAAGGCACCATCTTGTAGATGGTTCAAGGACACAACCTGCAGATGCAGTAAGAAAACCTTTCCAGCCATGCTATATTTGTTTATATACTATTTTACCTCTCCACAGTGGCAGAAATCTGAGGCTGTCTAGGGAACCACTGCCTGGCTGTGTGCTGTGTACTGCCACTCAGAACAGCGTAACACAGCAAGGACAAGAATAACCAGCAGAAGGTAAGACACAAAAAGACAGGACAACATTTTGAGGAAGCTGTCCCTTCCTTTAAGGAAGTTGTAAAGCAGGAGATTTAAAAACCGAAATAAATAAACAAATAATCTTTGCTTAAAGATGCTCCAACCCACAGAAGTAATGGTAATTTTCATTATTTCTACATGGCATTGTTTTACCACATAGATCTGAAGAATTACTAATGTAACCATGTGGTCAGGTTCACACAAACTGAATTCCACTGTGAGGCTTCTCTGAGGCCTGCGAGCCATCACTGAGCAGCTTGCTTGATGTGGATTACAAACATTGGCATTAAGTTTCAAAAGCATGTTAAAATTATGATGCAGATTCATTTTACACATGCTTAATTTTACTTAGTGAGCACCCCAGTAGTCATCTGTGTGCATCTGCATTCCCCATTAAATTCTAATAGAATAAAGACTTGAAGATAAACATTTCAAAATATTACTTAGGAGAAAAGAACCCATCCTGGGATTNTTTTTTTTAATCCAGATCAGGGTTGTGTTGTTTTCCAGAGTTCAAAGGAACTTGTGTCAATGGCCTTTTAAAGGAATTTCATGGCAGCAAGGTGGCTGCATCACTCCTGATATGACTTGTTATTCATCTCCAGTTCATTAACCAGGGAAAAGTCTTATCTTCTTACCATAATCCCTTCCTTCCTCTCCTTGTTTCCCTCCCCTCTCTCTCTTCCCTTACCTCTTCTTCTCACTCTTCCCCTATCCACTTGCCTGCCTCTTTCTGTCTCCCGTTGTCAGAGGGAGTGATATTTCCTTGCAAACAGGAAGAGAGGCGGGAGCAGCCCTGTGTGCAGTGTGAATGAACTCCAATAACCTCGTCTCCTTTCTCCTCCACTCAGTGGCAGAACCAAGGGAGTGTCCCCTGAAAGAGCTAGTATTTGGAAAATCTTTTACAGTATTCTGATTTCTTTAAAAGGTGTAAGGTAACAGCTCCAAAATAAATTTTCATGGTGGGTACACATATAGACCTGGTAAACAAATCTAAGCTCTAGTTTTAATCACTCAAAGTGTTCTAGTCTCAGTTGCTCAGAATAACAGTTTTCATATTGTGACATAAAAAAGTTGTCACTCCCATGTGTGTGACATGGGAGTCACCACTCCCATGTAGTGTGTGGTTAGTATGACATACGAAGTTACCACTCCCATCTTTGCTTCTCTTAAGAATCATTGACACTCAAAAAATTACAAAACATTCAATGCAGTTTAAACTGAGATAATAAAATTATTGCAGTCCAAAACAGAATTGCTTCAATAAATGCATTTTAAATAAAATCAGATTTTTGGACACTTCAAATATTTTCCAAATTATCACAAATTGTTTGTTAACTGCTATAAGCACTATCTTAATATTTTCAGTATGATCAAATAATATAAGTATTTAAGACCTCCAAGAGACAAATTTAGTCTCCTCTGATCTGGAATAACTGAAGAAGATTGCTGATGCAAGACAGCAGTAGCAGAAAAGGTAAGATAAAGAGAACCAATTAGACTATGACCACGTAACAGAAAGTATTAACAAGAACAGACCCCAAAAATTTCTGTTAGTTGTGATTTCCCCTTTACTTAAATATTTCATACAGCTTAACTGAGGTACCACCTAATGCTCCCACAACCCTAAAAACCAGAGTGCTGAAACAGGGTAATGTTTATCAGCAGACAAGACTTTGCACACATAAAGCTTCGTATATGTGCTAGTAACAATTCTAGTTAGTCTCCTTCGGAAAACAGTGACTTAGCGCCAATTGTGACACGCTGCAGGGATCACAACTTTGCAAGGGCAAATCAAATTTTATTCCTTCTTAAGCTAGTGACCTAAACATGGCCATAAAAAACTCAGCAGGGGCAGGATATACTGCCTCTGGCAGCCTGCTGCTTCTCAGAATTTTCTTATCATTTGCAGTTTGTGTGCGTCCAAGATCAAGCCTGCAGCTCATCGGAAGGTTCCAAATTTAGCTGGAGTGGGCCATGGTAGTATTGCAAACTGCATGCTCTGAGAGAAAATGGCACAAGAGACAATACTCCAAGTCTGATCATGGTTACAAACCACATACCATTGTGCCATTTCCACTAGTAAAAAAGAAAAACAGCCTGTATAATATCAATGCAGTGTGCAGAGCAGTGTGAACGTTTTGGACCTGGCTGTGTTGGTTAGAATACTAGAAGGAACACTTTTAGTGAATTCAACATAAATAAATCTCCATTCTGAGTTACACTGGTAGAACAAAAGTAATTTCCCCACCCCTTATTTTTTCTCCTCTTGTATCAAGCTAATTAGCTCATTTTATCAAAAAAATGAAAACTGATCTAATTTTTTTTCTAACAAAGGCCATTATCTGGTTTGGGTATTGTCACTGTAGCTTCACAGGTAAATATCAAGTGTAGATGGAACCAACACCTGGTACTTATAAAGAAAAAGTTTCAAAAATACTGTGTTCATTTTACTATAATAATCTTTGTAGAGTTTTACAATCAACACTAAGGATTTACTCCAACATATTATTAGTTATATGTTTCTAAACAGTAGGTCAGCAAATGAAGATAGAGAATGAAAACAACTTCATAAATCATGAAAGATTACATCTGAGGTATATTACATTAAATATAGAACATTTTATTACTGGGACATTAACCACTTAATGTACATTGTAAGAACAAGTAAGTGTTAGTGAAAATGTTGACAAAAAACCTGGGCCAAAATTTTAAAAAAAAAGCCCTGAATTGAAAAGTCATTGTCAGAATAAACAATTCTATTAAAATACAGCAACCAGAGACACGCCACTACAAAATAAAACAGAAACTATCCATACAACTCACAAAAGGAAAACAGATTATCTGACCCTGAAAGACCTTTGATTCTGCAAATACTCATACAGGATTATGCTGTGTTAGGCTGGATTTCATTTAATCTGAGCAGAAGTCAGAAGTGCCCCTAACCAATATGAGCAGGATTAAACCCATTCCAGCAGGAAGAAAGGATAGGAATTAAAACTAGATTTGAGAACCTAGGTGCCAAAGGTATCAGTCTTTGATTTTAAGATATTCAAAAGCTTTAGAAGAAAGAAATTAAAAAAAAAAAAAGTAAGTACTAAATATACAGAACATTACCTTCGGCATGCTGTTTGCAAGCTTCAGAAATTGTATGTCTGAAATTGCCTGGAATAAGGAAAAACTAAAAAAATCTGACTACCTTGACAGAGATTAGTTTCAGGGAGAAAAACAGAAAATCTAAATAGAGTTATCAACTTCAATTACTTAACCGAAACAGACAGGAAGTATTTCCAATGAAGTCTTTGTGCAAAGAAGTTACTAATGGTAACTTAGGACAAGAATGAAAATTACTCATTGGCTCAAATTATGCTTACATCAGAGTCACACACAGACAGGAAATTGGTCTTAACAACACAACTTTTTAAACATAATGTAGTGCTGCTGAAAAGCATAAAATCTTATTATTTTGGTTCTTTACAGCATGGAGACACCTTGTCACTTTGTCAGCTTTATTTTGTCAAATATTTTAAAGAATAATGACCAATTTTGCAGCAATTAAACAGACAAGACTATATTACCAAGGAAAATTGGTAATATACTGTACCATAATCCCACTGCATTCCCAAGAGCAACCAGTAAGCCTTGTTGATGATACAGNAGTCTCCTCTGATCTGGAATAACTGAAGAAGATTGCTGATGCAAGACAGCAGTAGCAGAAAAGGTAAGATAAAGAGAACCAATTAGACTATGACCACGTAACAGAAAGTATTAACAAGAACAGACCCCAAAAATTTCTGTTAGTTGTGATTTCCCCTTTACTTAAATATTTCATACAGCTTAACTGAGGTACCACCTAATGCTCCCACAACCCTAAAAACCAGAGTGCTGAAACAGGGTAATGTTTATCAGCAGACAAGACTTTGCACACATAAAGCTTCGTATATGTGCTAGTAACAATTCTAGTTAGTCTCCTTCGGAAAACAGTGACTTAGCGCCAATTGTGACACGCTGCAGGGATCACAACTTTGCAAGGGCAAATCAAATTTTATTCCTTCTTAAGCTAGTGACCTAAACATGGCCATAAAAAACTCAGCAGGGGCAGGATATACTGCCTCTGGCAGCCTGCTGCTTCTCAGAATTTTCTTATCATTTGCAGTTTGTGTGCGTCCAAGATCAAGCCTGCAGCTCATCGGAAGGTTCCAAATTTAGCTGGAGTGGGCCATGGTAGTATTGCAAACTGCATGCTCTGAGAGAAAATGGCACAAGAGACAATACTCCAAGTCTGATCATGGTTACAAACCACATACCATTGTGCCATTTCCACTAGTAAAAAAGAAAAACAGCCTGTATAATATCAATGCAGTGTGCAGAGCAGTGTGAACGTTTTGGACCTGGCTGTGTTGGTTAGAATACTAGAAGGAACACTTTTAGTGAATTCAACATAAATAAATCTCCATTCTGAGTTACACTGGTAGAACAAAAGTAATTTCCCCACCCCTTATTTTTTCTCCTCTTGTATCAAGCTAATTAGCTCATTTTATCAAAAAAAATGAAAACTGATCTAATTTTTTTTCTAACAAAGGCCATTATCTGGTTTGGGTATTGTCACTGTAGCTTCACAGGTAAATATCAAGTGTAGATGGAACCAACACCTGGTACTTATAAAGAAAAAGTTTCAAAAATACTGTGTTCATTTTACTATAATAATCTTTGTAGAGTTTTACAATCAACACTAAGGATTTACTCCAACATATTATTAGTTATATGTTTCTAAACAGTAGGTCAGCAAATGAAGATAGAGAATGAAAACAACTTCATAAATCATGAAAGATTACATCTGAGGTATATTACATTAAATATAGAACATTTTATTACTGGGACATTAACCACTTAATGTACATTGTAAGAACAAGTAAGTGTTAGTGAAAATGTTGACAAAAAACCTGGGCCAAAATTTTAAAAAAAAAGCCCTGAATTGAAAAGTCATTGTCAGAATAAACAATTCTATTAAAATACAGCAACCAGAGACACGCCACTACAAAATAAAACAGAAACTATCCATACAACTCACAAAAGGAAAACAGATTATCTGACCCTGAAAGACCTTTGATTCTGCAAATACTCATACAGGATTATGCTGTGTTAGGCTGGATTTCATTTAATCTGAGCAGAAGTCAGAAGTGCCCCTAACCAATATGAGCAGGATTAAACCCATTCCAGCAGGAAGAAAGGATAGGAATTAAAACTAGATTTGAGAAACTAGGTGCCAAAGGTATCAGTCTTTGATTTTAAGATATTCAAAAGCTTTAGAAGAAAGAAATTAAAAAAAAAAAAAGTAAGTACTAAATATACAGAACATTACCTTCGGCATGCTGTTTGCAAGCTTCAGAAATTGTATGTCTGAAATTGCCTGGAATAAGGAAAAACTAAAAAAATCTGACTACCTTGACAGAGATTAGTTTCAGGGAGAAAAACAGAAAATCTAAATAGAGTTATCAACTTCAATTACTTAACCGAAACAGACAGGAAGTATTTCCAATGAAGTCTTTGTGCAAAGAAGTTACTAATGGTAACTTAGGACAAGAATGAAAATTACTCATTGGCTCAAATTATGCTTACATCAGAGTCACACACAGACAGGAAATTGGTCTTAACAACACAACTTTTTAAACATAATGTAGTGCTGCTGAAAAGCATAAAATCTTATTATTTTGGTTCTTTACAGCATGGAGACACCTTGTCACTTTGTCAGCTTTATTTTGTCAAATATTTTAAAGAATAATGACCAATTTTGCAGCAATTAAACAGACAAGACTATATTACCAAGGAAAATTGGTAATATACTGTACCATAATCCCACTGCATTCCCAAGAGCAACCAGTAAGCCTTGTTGATGATACAGAAGTATAAACATTTCCACTACATATTCCTTTATAACAAAGATAATGAAAATTACCCTGTTTAATTTCAAATACTTGCCTTAACCTGTAATATTTCACACACCATGCTGCCAACGTTCCCACCACATGGCATACTACAACAGGAACAAACAGTTCAATATTGTTTGTCAGCACAAGCTCAAGCAAGGCTGGTTAAGATTAGTAACAATGAGAAGGAACACTATCAGAAAATAAGGTTATCCACTATGAGAATGTGTAAAGAATTTTCATATCTCATGATTCCACAATCTCTGACCTGAGAAAAAGATGGCTTCAAAACATGTAATAAAGGTGACTGCTTGTTTCAACACTGTTTCACTTTGGGCTATTTTCTATCAATCACAAGTCACAAGTAGCACCTAAACTGATTAAAAGACTTGCAGTGTGGCTCTATCACTGTTGCTCATAACTTTCACAATCCACTTGCAGCATTATGCTCGGCATGGTAATTTCTTAGATAGTTTTAAAAAGCTCAGTACCCTACCTGCAGCAATATGGAGTACAACATATATGGAGAATTAGCTTCTCCAACCATCATTTTACGGGAAAACTCAAAAGTTCAAATTGAATAAACATTTGAAGAGTCCAGCAATTTACTGTCTCCAAACCAGTTGAGTAAGTGCTAGACTTTTGGACTGCCTCTTGAGAATTATTAAAAGTGTACTCATAGGACTGTCCATGCATTACATGGAAGCTATTCCACGAGAACACATCAGCACCAGACTGAGACCTCCTCAATCAACACCCTTTAAAAGGGATTACTTCCCACATTTAACACTTTTTATATATACCCACATACACATCTACTGTAGCAAGAGTTCCATGTATTAATAAGATTGGTGTCAATGACAAGACTTTTAAAAAATAATGCAATGCTGCTTAAAAACCTCACATAATTTAAAGAACGACAAGGAGATACATTTTCAGCAGCATATCTGTTGAGTAATGGATGCTTTCCTTGCTAGGAGATGGATACAGAAAATTAAAGTTTTAACATGCACTGTCCAAAATTTTAACCTGTCCGGGTCCAAGGACCAGGACTACTATATAACCTATTTAGAAAAATGCTTATCTAATAAAATTTGAGTTTTCTAAGAAGATGTAGTTTAAGTATTTTCCACAATGAAGGACACAATATTAAAAAAAGAATTTAAAAAGTAATTATTTGTTCTTGACTCAGAAATAAATGTTGTCCTCAAGAATAAAGGCTGCTATTTATCTGCTTGTAGTTCAGCCTGTTTAATCACTGTTAAGAGATAAGACATCAAAGCACACAAAGTGTTCAATACTTCCAAAAATTCTTAGATATAAGTAGATGAATGGCACTGCAAGCATAGACTGACCTCTTCACCCATCACACCTAAACCCTCTGGCCTACAAAGCATTTAGGTCTTCCAGTTTGAAATAACAAACCAACTCTAATTGACAGTAACTTCTTATCTGGAGGAAGAAGAGGAAAAAGCTCACTGCCTCATGAAAAAGATAAAGTTGGGAAATCGCGTACAAAGATTATTTTATAAATAATAATGATCTGTGATGAACACCCTTCTGAGTGTCCTGACGCTCCAAGGCAAATCACATTTTAGCATCCAGGGCATACATTTTGGACATAATAAGAGGAAATAAGTCTGTTTAATGCATTTCAAACAAAGTACGAACTACAAAAGTACTACTTCCGTGAAATAGCTATATATATTTTTTTTCAAGAGACAAAGTTGTGCATGACTGTCTAACAGCACCTGACATGCAGACCGGGCACCGTGGAAGTTTCCCCTGAAAGTTACCAGCAAAAGGCGGAGCTCACTACAGGCCGTGTGTCTGTGCAAAGCGCACAGGTCCATCGTTCAGCACGAGCATGGCTGTCAAGGGGAGAGGGGAAAGGCTCCGTGCTAAGGCAAAAGGCAAACCCTGCCTTCTCCGGCTGCGGAAACCGGCGGAGTCCCCGCCGCTGAGGAGAGGCAGCTCCGCGTTAAGTGACCCGCTGTGATGCCAGGGGGGGCCGGGACGCGCATTACCTGCCACACCACCGGGGGCAGGAGGGCTCCCGCAGCCCAGTCCCGCCTCACGACGGGGTCTGACCACCGCGGACCCCGACCCGTCCGCGGGCCGCCGACAGCCGCCCCCGCACCCCGGCTCCCGGCGCGCCCGCCCAGCCCTGCCCGGAGAGGGGATGCTGCTGCCTTACCTGAGCCAGCACCGTCGGGAACACGCGCGGCCGCCCGCTGTAACACGCCGCCAGGCAGCCTCCCCCGACCAGAGCAGCGGCGGCGGCGGCCCCCCATACGGACGGGCGGCGCTGGCTGCGCGGGGTCCGCATCCCGGCGAGCCGCCCCCGCAGCGGGGCTCGGGCGGCCGCCGCCACCGCCGCTCTCCACGCCGCCGACATCTTCCCGGAAAGCGCCGCGGCGGCCGCGCCGCGCATGCGCAGTGCCGGGCCCGAGGCCGCGGGGCGGGGGCAGCTCCGGCCCGATCCCGCCGGGATCGCGCCGGCTCCGGTCCGCCGGCGGGAGCGGCGCCACCGCACAATCGGAGGGGACGGAGCTGGCAGAGAGGTAACCTGAAAGGAGGGTGTAGCCACGCGGGCGTTGACTCTTCTCCCAGGCAACAAACGACAGCACGAGAGGACATAGTCTCGAGCTGCGCCAAAGGAGGTTTAGGTTGGGCATTAGGAGGAATTTCTTCACAGCAGGGGTGGTTAGGCGTTGGAATGGGCTGCCCAGGAGCCTGGTGGTGGTGTTTAAGGAAAGACTAGACGTGGCACTCAGTGCCATGGGCTGGTTGACATGGCAGTGTTGGGCCACAGGTTGGATTGAATGATCCCAGGAGCCTTTTCCAGCCGAACTGGTGCCCTGTTTCTGTAACGCGGGCGGAGTGCGCCCGGTGCCTCCATCCTGGGCCGGGGACCCCCTAGGTGAGGGCAGGCGGCAGGGTCCCTTCCCGGTGGGGAGAGAGGGAAGGCGGGCAGGGCAGGGACCAGGTGTTGGGCTGTGCCAGGGGAGCGGGCAGGGAAGGTCTGGCCTGTGCGATAGGGAGTTAAAAGCGGTCCTGCGGCCCCAGGGGTGCCCCGGCCACCCCCATGTGTCTGTCACAGAGCTCAGCTTCGCCTCGTTCCCTGGTGTGACTCGTCTCCCAGAGCAGATTCCCACTGCTGAGAGCAGGAGGAGCAATCGGTCACAAGCCGGACTCTAGGTACTGCGGGAATCCCGGGATTCTGAGCAAAGCAGGTTAGGTGAGCTTCCACAATCAGGGCTGACCCGGTGCTCATGATTTCCGAGGCATTAATGGCCCGTATGGATGTGTTGCTCAGTGTGTGATCCAGATCAGAAACAACAAAAGCATGAGCAAGTTTGCAATATCCTTCTCAAGGGCAGAGTAGAGTTTCTCATGAAATACAGATGACAGAAGATGAGTTTACGGAAATTGTCATGGCAGAGGTGTTAGCTGAGAAGCATTACAGAATGACTTGGTTGGCAGTAATGCTTGTGCCAAAAGTCTACTACTCACCATGAATGCTTCAGACTGCTTCTTTTTTCTCACTGCCATAGTTTTAACAAAGCTCTCTAGGTCTTGGTTGGTCACATTCAAACATGAGTTAGTTGATCACATTCAAAAATTGGGCCATCTGAGAATTAATGATAAGGTCATATGAAGTAAAGCAGAGAGTGAGTTAAATGTCATTTGTATGTTGGCAGTACCGATATCCTTGTTATGAGAGTGGTTCACCTAGTGACTCCATGTGAATGGAGGAAGACTGCTGAGAGAACAGCTGCATGGAATTTGCTGTTACTTTGGTCTTTGGTTGGGGGCCTTCAGAAGGTACTCAGTCTGTTTTAGCAAACTCTATCTTCCACATCTTTCTGATGTGACAGCCAATGCTGTGTTGTCAACATTACAAATGTTCTGGTATGGGCTCTGAAACATGGAAATGCTTTTTTGCCCTCTATCCACTGACAAAAGGGGGTCATCCATCACTGCCATCAAAGTAATTTTAGTTCACTCTCCTTCCCTGACCTGAATTCAGAGTCATGAATTCAGTTTCACAGAGCATCATTTCAGTCATTTAACTAATGGCATTTCAGAATTTATCCCATTTTCTTTTAGCATGTGTTGTTCACTGAGTGTCATTCTGTGAAGTGTTTGAGACGTCTTTAGGAATCTCAGGACTCAAGTCCTTAGCAGGATACAAACCCTTCAAAAACACCTTCTCTGGGGAACACAAATGACTGCTCATTGCAAAATCACCCAGGATGAATGGTTTCCATCTCTACATGCTAATGTACATTGCAAAAGCTTTTTTCTGTTCCTAGAGACCTAGAAACTAACTCATATGGAAAAAGCCTTTTTAATTCCAATATAAAACGTAGGAGCAAAATGTGTCAATTGTTAAACACACTGGAAAATACCACTTCTTCTGTAAAACTTGTAGGAAATTCCTATTGCCTATTTCTGTTTCCCTCTAGACAAAATATTTCCCATCCTAATCTTACAGTTTGACACATAGTATTTTTACAAACCCCTTAAAGGACTTTACCTTCTGTGTAAGCCAATAGTGAGCACTTCATGAGTGCTGGCAACATCTTAGAAGCATCTTGTAAAGGATGGCTGAAAGATTTGATTTCTGAATGCCAGATCCCTTGATGTTGAATACACAGCCACAGCACAGGCAAGGAGGTATAATTCTTTGTTCTGACAGGCATTTTCAGTTTTTCTTTAAGTAAAAACAAATAAGTAGGTCATTTGTCTTTCCTCAGATGGCATTCCTGCCTGGAACAGATGCAGCTGCAGTGTGAATGGAGAGCTGTCCTCATGTGGCTGAGAGCACGCGATGCTGATGGGCGAGTTCAGTGTCCTCAGCCACCCCTTGTCTCCTGCACTAAATTCACCTCGTGGGCCCAGGCTCCCAGAATACGAAGCTGCCACTTGTGCTGCTCACAGCTGTGCTGCTGCAGTTGTGAGTGCTGTGAGAACACACGCCTCAAACAGCTAGAAAACTCCTGGTGAGTCACACAGAGTCCTATTGCACTCCATGCAGTATCACTGCAGGGTGGTTTATGACAGAAAGCAAAGATCTCTGTGGTCTGATGCTGAGATGCTGACAGCCTGGTAAATATAAAGGTTTCACCAGAAAAAATGAGTTATGTGGTGACAAATGTCATCAGCTACTGTATGCTGCAGCACATGAGTGTTACCTCCCTTTGCTGTCCTGCTCAGTTTGCTCTTCCATGCTCTTATAAGCAGAAATCATTACATTTAGCAAGATCTCCTACCTGCTTTTTTATAAAATACTTTCTGTGTGGTGACATCACACTTTGTACAAGAGGTGGTTGCATATCTGAAAATTTGAAAAAGCAAATGAAAATACTAATAAAATGTTTTCTGAAATGTTTAAAATGTAATTTTTCTTTAAGATTCAATGTCACACTGAATAGTTATAGTAACAACGCTTAAATGTAGTCTTTTCTTAGTCTTTCATTAGGCACAATGAATATAATGTGAAGTCACATCAAAAGACAAAAAACACACCACCATGAAACAAAACCCTTGTGAGTCCTGTCATTCTTAGGAAATCATGTTTGGCAGAAACTTATTCCTTTTAAGTTTTGTTACAAAGTTAAAAAAAAAAAAAAGCCAAGTAAACATACATCTCCTCATGCCTGAAGGTCCACTTCCACATATCAGTGTCTTTTAAGAGTGTTAGGCCAAGTTCCAAGAGGGATTCACTCTCTACTAGAACCCTCCAATCCCCTCAAGAGCATTAGGCTTAGTGCCAGCATTCATTTACTCTTGGAACAGCCTAAATTAACTCCTGTTACATTCTGTCTAAACCCTTTCTTACAGAGTAAGAGTTGACAGCTGGATTCAGTCGGTTAGTCTGAAGGCCACCCATCATGCTTGTCTGTCTTCCTGGACATAAAATGCTCATAAACTGGATTGGGGAAGGTAGTGATCAGCTGTTTCCAAGTTGAGGGAGGAAGCTGGCAAGCCATCTTTTGTATACATGTCCCCATCTCACAAGAAATAGCGTGGGGTTGGTCTGACTTATTTAACATAAGTACATATGACAGTAAGCTCCAACCAAATGTGAGATTTTAGTACAGCTCCAACCAAATGTGAGATTTTAGGCTGTACAGTGTGCTAACAGTATTTTGATACTTTCCTGGCAGAGCTGAACAGACAAGCTAATCAAAGGACAACAAATATCACTGCTTGGTTTTACAAGTCAAGAACTGGATTGTAAGATTATATTTTGCCCAATGTCAGACAGAAGATTGAAATGGAAGGTCTCACAAAGCCAGACCTTCTTTAGCCCAGTCAAACTTATATGGTCTCTGAAGAATATCACTTCTGTTTTACTTTAGCAAACATGAGAACAGTCTGTTTGCCTATGAGTACAAGGTAAACACTCTGAAGCAGGTAAGGATGTAAGCACAGGGAAGACAAGTTTTCTGAAAAGTGATAACACAAAATGTTCTTAGCACACTTAGAAAAGTACAGGGTGATTGACAGAACTTGACAGTCATTAAAGTTGGCCAGGTGATACCTTGGTCTCTATCCAGAGGCTCAAAAGTCCTGTACCCAGGTCTTCATGGTGAAGGCTAGAAGTTGAGTTCAGGGATTTCCAAAGCTGCCTTGTAAGACTGTTATTCATAGAATAGTTAGAACCTTTCAAGGTCATCTAGTCCACCTCCCTCCAATGAGCAGAAACGTCTTCAAGCTAGGTCAGGTTCCTGAGAGCCCTGTGCACCCTTGACCATTTTCATAATTTCTACCTATCCCTCCTCCACAAGAAAAAAAGAAAACAAAACCAAACAACAGATAGCGGAGTAATTACTTTCAAGGAATCTGAATTACCTTCCTCCAATGAAGAATCTTTTAAGCTGTTCACAAAAAGTCCAGTTGTTTTGTATGCTTTGGAGATGATGGAAATGGAACTAATTACTAGACCGTCAACATTCATCCACTAGTAGATCTGAAAATAAATATGAGCATTTTGTGGCTAGATAACACTATTCAGCTCATAAATAAGAGTTCACAGCAATCTTTGCAGTTAGGAGCTACACTATAAATATAGCTTATCTCCAAATATTTTCAACTTGCTGAAGTTACTTGAAAGCTTATCATGATAGAGTCCATTTAAAAGGAAAAGAATTAAAATTTATCTAAGATATGTGTCCCCAAATACCTCTCCCCAAATAGCATTCATTTATACTGACCTTTCTAACACACTGTCTTCCCACACTCTTTGTATGCAGTTAGCTGAAAAATTTGCTGGTGTATGTAACACAAGTTCCCTCAAGCTTCAGAATTACTTTTTTTAAGTGAAGTTGAAAATCAGAGAAAAGAAGTTAAAAGCAAAATGCTTACTTAAAAAAATTAATTTGAGAATTGAAGATAACAGTAATGGAATTGGAAAGATTTTAAAATGCAGTTTCTAAGTTGGCAGTGACCTTTTTGTGACAAATATTTGATTTATTAAAGAAATGGTACACAGACTGTTTAAACACTAATGTGAATACAAAAGGCAGATCAAAACTGATTCTCTTTTGTGAAGGAATATTCATTTTTTAAATTTGGAAAGTTTATTTGCTATTACTTTCTAAGTAAGGCTACAGGTCTCAGTTCTGTGACAAGTTTCATATATTATACCTAATTTTAAGCATTTTGAAAAATTCTGTGGTCTGAAGTAAGACTACTT
The DNA here is from genome assembly GCA_013401375.1 of Spizella passerina. Taxonomy (NCBI): domain Eukaryota; kingdom Metazoa; phylum Chordata; class Aves; order Passeriformes; family Passerellidae; genus Spizella; species Spizella passerina. Next base: position 41,671 of record WBNQ01032929.1, on the reverse strand, counting down.
TGACTGCATAAAATTAACTGTATGCATAAATTGTTGAAGACTGGAGACTTTCTTGCTATTAGATGAGAACTGTAGTTCAACTGCTGTTTTATCTTTTAATGATAAGATCCCATTGCAGTTTTGCAACAATGATAGAGGTCCCTTGAAAGCATTTTAAGTAATGGAATTACATGATGTGTTTTAGTACTTGTATTTTCTTCATGTTTTCACCTGGATAAGTTATCCTTCATTTTTCTTGCCTTGCAAACATTCTTCTGCAGTGCTGCTAGTGCTGATTAAAAAGAGAGACCTATGTCTAAGTGGGATCCTGTCATTTTGACCTTTAACCTGTACTTTTGCATACATACAAATATATGCACTTTTATATATATATTTTGCCTATAATATATTAATCATAGGATTTCCTGAAATCTTATTACCAGCGCTTCTTATGTAAATATAGAATTGTGTTGCTGGGACCTTGCTATATTTCGGGGGGTGTTTCTTCTCTTTTCTTTCATTCTCTGAAATCAGTGTGAGCATTGCAATCAATTTTAATTATACCAGTATTTCACCCTGAATTTTATAGGAAGAGTTGGCAGTAATAACTATAGTTAAGATTGCCTAAGACTTTCTGCTGTATAGATTCTGTACTTAAAAAGAGAGAGGGATAGAAATTGTGCATAAGAGTACAATAAAACATGTCAAGATTAGCAAAGTCAATTTTATCTGTGTTACCTGAAAAACCAGAAGGATTTATTAGGGACTCTGACTTTATATTTTTAAATGCAATGTGACTGAGACCGATATAATTTAAAATAACTATTATTATGTAGTTCAAAAAATACTATAAAGATGGCAAGGCATTACTTCACAGTATTACCAAAGAAACAATTATAGAATTATCAGTATTGTAACCTGTAAAATATTTTTAAAATATGTGTTTTCTGGAAATGTTGAAGTAGAAGCAGCATCATATATTTATTTCTCATTTCTTTTCCCAGAGCACAGTCTAGAGCAACTGCTAATAACATGTTGCACTGCTACTGTGATTTATTAAAGTTACCTTAATTATCACATCCTTAATACTACTGAAGATGGTGAAGTATGTATAATTATTTCTGTGAAAAGGAAAGAAATAATAAAACTCTAAATTACTGTTTTCTGTAGCGTATCCCATTATTTCAAACAGTGTTTACTTCTTTTGCTCACAATACTATTTATGAGATGTGATTGCACCTATTTTTGTATAAGCACCTATTTTTATATAAGCAGGGGGAAGGCATGATTATTTTCCATTTATGTATTTAGTTGTTTAATATTATCTAACCTAATAGAACAAGTGTGTAGTAGACACACAGCTTCACTACATAAGATTCTGCAATCCTTTCTTAAAAATTTGGAAGTCCTAATATGAAGTTCATTGTAGTCAGCAGAATCTTTTCCCATAGGTGTCTGCATTTGGCACTTGAAGAGCTGAAAAACAGCTTTACTATTTGTGTGAATATTGTGGGCAGTCTTGATATATTTGCTGGTGAGGGATCCTCAGTCTGTAGCTGCACCAAAGCTGCTGTTGGATCCACTCATAAAAGCACAGTAATAATGGCACTAATAAAAATCCCTGACAAAGCTATGGATAAAGTTGACAGTCCCCATTTGGCAGTAGTCAGGCAGGAGCTGTTTTGCTGAGTACAGCCATAGTGGATTTCCAAGCCATTACATAACCTTGTTCTAGAGAAGTGAAAGGTCTTGAGGGAACTTGAAGGGGTTGATATTCTGGAATATCTGAATTAAATGTGTCCAAGAAGGCATAAGCTATACCAAGAGTAAAAAGTTGAGATACACAGACTGTCTCATGTTCACAAGGCTTAGGGAATCTCCTGCTCACATGGTGTTTATATTGCTTATGGGTCTCATGTTCCTGCTGCTTAAGTGTAGACTCTCTGTGGCTGGTCTATAATGGGGAGATTTAGTTGAAGTAGTCCAGAGGATCCACAGCAAATCAGCCATAACCTAATTTCTGAGGAACAGATGAGACTGGTGGGACTAAAGCATGCACAAGAAGGTTTTTGTAAAAGGGCAGAAGTGTGTTAGATGTGGGTAAGTTTCATCCCACTAAAATATAGGTGTCTGTATCTGAATTCATCACCTTATGCTCTTGTTAATGGGGTAAGTAATCATCTTTGGTATGAGTTGTCTCATCCCAAGATAATTGTTGAAGTGGCTCAGTTGAATCTCTAGCAAAGAAATACCCATATCGTCTCTCTGACTGTAAGGGGAACAGGGATTATTTTTGTGCAGCTATAAAGTCTACACTTTAAACTGCATTTCTTTACTGCGTCTAGTTGCTGCAGAGATTTTTGGAAAGGAACTCTTGTACATCTGGATATCAAACTTGCTGGGCACATATGCTGTTGGAGTTGGCAACAAATGAGATAGTCAGAGAGAGTTTCATTATGGGGTGCCACCCTGATGACAGATGAAAGCAGGGATGTGTTACTTCAAGATGTAACTGAGGGAAGAATGTTGCATGGGAGAAGTTGTGATATCGTCATTCCCTCCCTGTGTGCTAACTTGTTACTACGCTTGTGAACATCTGTATTTGGGAGCGCTGGAATTTATGTCTTTTTTGTGTCTTGACTTAAGTGAAAAATATATATATCCTCTGTCAGTTCAAACATTGCTGCTATCATTTGCTGCAGAGAGAGTTGGAGAGAGCTCACAAAGGTAGATTATCCAGTGTTCCAGAGGATGCCTGCCTACCTCCCTGTGGTAGTTGAAGGCATTTAGGAGTGCTCAGCATACCATGCTAGATTGCCCCTGAGTTGAGGTGGGTGTGGTTCTGTTAGAAGGGAGGCAGTGACTGATGACAGCAAGTTATTTATTGTTCTTCACAGCGGCAAGAGAAAGTGCCATGTTCACTCAGAGGACCTTAGGTCAGTCAGGAGCCTCCCACTCCATTAGCCCTGAGAAGCTCCAGGAAGCTGACACCTGAGAAGCACCAGAAGAGTCTGTGGGAAACCTGCTGGAAAGCTGGAACTATCCGTGGTGTGACCTTACCCCAAATCTGCCCATAACAGTGGTCTGTCAGTGCTGGTAAGATCTCAGCACCCAGAGAGCCCACTGCTCTTGTCAGACCTGGATGATGGATGAAGTGGAAGACAAGTTTGAGGAATAAGTATTGCATTATTATATTGAATAAATAGTAGGCAGCCGTTTTTGTTGCAGGTTAAGTAGGATCTAAATTACTTAACACCCATGGAATCTCTTTTTTCTTCTTCTCCTTTTAGTATGCTCTCCTCCTCAATCTCTTTTTATATAATCTGGTTTATTATATGTAATACTGGTAAATTCAGCAGCTAGGTTTACTTGCTGATTGCCAGTAACTCAACTGCCACTGGTAGTTGGGATGGTACCAGAATCCCTGCAGGGAGAGCAACAGGGGACTCTGCTGCTCTGAAAGGTCAGGGTACCTTATCAAGACCTAGATATTGCAGCATCTGTGTAGGGTCACTAGAGGTTGATTTTCTTCTTTTTTGTACCATGGAACACATTAGGCTGGAATGATTTGTCTGAAAT